>JAULCC010218196.1:0-12730 GCA_032358795.1 Nuttallia obscurata | reverse complement strand
TGCATTGCTATAAGTGTAAATTGCATTGCTATAGCAATCTGTTACTTATGAAAATCATCTTGCCTTCAACAAATTTTTGTCTATATGTTATCAGGTATGGTAATTATTATGTCATGCAAAGTTTTGGGATAACTTTGCCTGGATAGTTGTAGAAGACCAGGGGTTATGACCCTTTTGGCAATGTTATCTACCCTTTATCTTTATTATTTTATCTATTACCTTTATTAATATTTCTCAGTTTATTATTTCAAAGATAGTATTAGTTAATCAAGTTTGATAACTAGCTGGATCGCTTAAGTGGCACAGGAGTTATGGCCCTTTGATCAAGAAACATTTTTGAGACTTCGGAAATATTGTCTGTCATTTTTGTAGAACTATTTGTATAGGATCTTGGACAAGTTAATAATAGCTAGACAGTATAGAGACATAAAATTTAACTAACTGACTTATTTGCTGCAGATCTTGAGACCTGTTGATTTTTCACATTTTGAAAAAGTTGTAAATTACAGAAGGAACAAGCAATTGTTATGAACTATATTTGTCATTTATTTCTCATCTTTTATAAACCTTGGATTTAATTTTCACGTAATAAATATTACTTCACTTTTAACTTGAAAAGATAGAGACAAAGATCAGAGCTCCTGGTGAGATTGAAGGCATATAACAGAAATTCACCAAGTCTGTTTTCCATGTTTCTCCACCAAACCTTATCTTGTGGGTACTCTTAAGAATCACCTCACCTAGGCGTTTCTTAAGAGTACCCACAAGATATGGTTTGGTAGGGAAACATGGAAAACAGTAACCAAATTTCTCAAAATACTCGCTTTATCTGGAGCCCTGAAAGAAGCAGAAACAGCTTGCATTACATAGTAGAATGCTTTCAATCTAACGAAACACATTAGTGACATGAGGTGAGTCATTTTATGTCAAGATAGGTTGCATTTTATACAATGTCATTACCATGTCACCGTGTCATTTTATTATGTATTTGTCTCAACATCTGATCACTGTACCATGTGGGTTAATACATCAGTTTTAAAGGACTTCTTACAAAAACTGTCCTACGCTAGGTTTGTGTTGTCGGATCTAACTGACGGGGTCAGCTATGAGCAGGATCCCTACTTTATTAGAATTTGGAAACCAAGCTTAAACACGTTGAAATTAGATTAGTCAGAAGGCTTACTCATTGTAAAATCAGTTTAAAAGTCTGGACAGTATAATTAATGTAAGAGCAAGAGAGGATAACACTTCCTCAGGTAAACGTGAGTTTTGCAAACATTGTAGACTTTCAGGTCAAGTTGGCATTTTATTAGGTGCTGGAAGGCACTGTTTGATTGCAGCTGAAAAAGATTGTCTTCGAAAAATAATATGTAAACCAGATAAATATTTTGGGAGAATTTGCAAATAAAAACTCAGCTCTTCAACAATACAACTTGCCCTTAAGTCTTAAAAAGCTGATGTTGCAATTTCTTCAATGTTTACTTGTGGATCATCCATTTCGGTGAAAATTTTCTATTTGCAAACAGTGAAGACCCAGATCCAATGAATCCTATGATGTTCATGTGTTCTGTGGTAAATACATGGCTTTGAAGTCTCAGTGCAATCAAGTTGTAATTATGCTTTATTACATACTGGGTCCTTGGCTTGCTACATGTTTCCTGCATTCAAGGGATATTACAAAATCGTTTCCTGCATTCAAGGGCTTTTACACAATCTTAACAAAAATAGATGTGCAAACGACATCTCAAAGGGGTGGAGTGGTATAACACACAGGACTCATTGATCCAGAGGTCTTGGGTTCAAATCCTGGGCGAGCTGGAAATTTCAGCAATGCTTTTCAGTGTCTCCCATCTCTTTGAGACTTAGGCAAAACCTGTCTGTGAAGCTTGAAGGAATAGTCAGTAGCCCGTTATGACAAGTGTGACCGAGTTTGTCACTATGCGTCAGAAAGAACATTAATTGCCATGACTGGAAAAAGCAGAGTAGATTCCACAACTGTGGTGAGAGGCAGTTGGATCTAAAGTGTGCGAGTTCTTTGAAACTACCTCCAGTCCCGGAGAAGAATTGGGCGAAAGCAACTGGGAACCATGAGTAAGAGGGACAACTCAACGGAACAACGGTGGTAAACCAAAACATGAAATGCATGCAGTCTGGAGTACAGCAATGGTCGTGAGGCAGTATGATACAGTGGAGGTGATTGTTGGAAACGGGCAAAATATCTGACATCATGGATGGCGAATCAGACAGGAAAAACAACAGAAAAAAGACTTCTCAATCAAATCAGCAAAACACGGTGTATATAGAATTTATAAATCATTCTATCTCTATTTGAAGGGAAATAACACATAGAAGAAACAAGAAAAAATACCTCAAGAATTACAAAAAAAACATTGTCAGAGATTTGTTAGCTACGTTTTATCTCTAAATGTAAGGACAAGAGGAGATTTGGTTGTTTAAACTGACAGAAGTACTACCAGTATATATAGAAGCAGGAATCATGGGAAATGGAAATTTTCTTGATCTTGTATAAATCACGTCCTTAGAATAGAGCTGATTTCAAGCTGTGTTGTCTTTGTTTTGAATCACAGTCAGTACTGCAGTTGGACGATCACTGCATATCACTCTGTATCTTAGACTGCAGGAGAATCAGCTCAGATTGCATGGCCAAACTTCAAATTTTAAGTTGAGAGTAACAAATAACTAGCAATTTAAGACAAGTGGAAAACTATATATATATATGAATCTATCTGGCATGATTTTAGTTATGAGAGTGTTTTTTTTCTCCACTGCTATGTTATAAGTACTTTTAAATTACAATAAACATTAACAGAATGTTGTGAATAACACAATTAAGACATGGATAAGTGACCAGTGTCCTAATAATGAATTGGATTGTATCCACAGAGGTGATTCATGAGTTTGGCATGTATCTTCACAAGTAACCATGTTTTTGATGTTATCTCTGTTGTACTCATGGAAAAAAGTTAAATTTTCTTCGCACACTGTATACCTTTATCTACAGTGATCAGTGGTATCTGACTTGTATTAACAGTTGACAACTTGTTAGAAAAATGTAGATTTATGATCCGAGTTAAGAGTTTTTTCCATGTTTGATTGCTTTTATGCAAAAGGTCATTTAATCCGTTATTTGTTTGGAAATGGGAAATTGGAAGAAAGCCTATATTTTACTGTTAGCAATAGATAATGTGCTGTTATATTTGTAATAAACTTGGTGATGATAGCCTCTTGAAGATATTTGCAGATGGCAAGGAGTATATTGAGTTCATTATGTTCAAAGTGAACAATATACTATTGTGCTACAGAGAAACCTTCTTGTCCTTAGTAACACCTTTAATCTTCAGCCTGCTAAGGGCCACCAAGATAGAATTTGTAAACAGCTTGGATCCAGATTAGATGCAGAGTTACTTGATGTCTTGGTATCAGGATCCAAGCTGTTTGACACTCAGCCAACTGTCTCTCCATATATTGGGCAATTCCGATGAATTTTAAAATTCAGGCTGATGGCAATTTAAGCAGACGACATATTTTCAGTAGGCTAAGGGTTAGCCACAAGCTTTTACCCTGTAGATGTCAAAGGCAAATGAATTATTATGCAGCAGACCACACTTTAAAATTTGGTGTTATAAGAGCTAAAAAAGGAATCATAAAATAAGGTAGTAAGGGAGGTAAAATATGTTGAACATGTTCTCTGTATGTGATGTTGAAGTGTGATCTGAAAGCTACAGGGCCCTTATGGAGAGGTGTCATTGTTCATGAAAATTCATATGTATTTCAGATATTTTATTTTATATCTGCTTATGAATATGCTGTTTTTCTTTGGAATTTAAAAGCAATAAATTTGACTTTACCTTTTTTTTTTGGCTATAAAAATCATACAAATCGAGATGTGTTTTTATATTTATTTTATTAACATTGTCTGTGCTGTTCTACAGTCCAGTCAGCCATTAGTTATAGAAGAAACTGTGTGCGTTTATATTAAGTGTATAAACAAGGGATGCATTGCTACCAGCTGTCTGACTTCTGGGAGTTGTAAACCGATGTAGTAACTCTTGGAAGGCTTCCATCAAAAAAAATGTATAAAATCTAGATATCACACTATTTTGGTTCACTATAGACAGCATTTTTTTCGCCTCTATCACTATCATAACAGGAGACCCATTTACCTATACTATATATATCTTTTATTGCATTAGCCAGAAGCGTAGATCCAGATAAATCTGGGGGCTTCCATGGTTGTGGGTTTGAATCCCTGGCTTGGATAAAGAACTCTTTTATTTGAGGAAGCTATCCAGCTAGCTTGCTGAAGGTCTGCATGCAATTCTGCCCAGGGACCCACGAGGGATTCTGCCCAGGGCCTATCGAGGGGTTCTGCCTTGGGCCCATGAGGGACTCTGCCCTGGGCCCATCGAGGGGTTCTGCCAAGGGACCCACGAGAGATTTCCTCCACTAATAATGTAAATAATCATACAATACGGGATGTCAATAGTCCACAATAACATGTGTGCATAATTCAAGATCTTTCTGGAAGCAGGGGCTTTCATGATGATCCTGGTCATGGACAAAATGAGCCATTGCTACCCTAGACATGATTTTGAGAGATGACTGATTAAATTAAATCCCTTATCCTGCTAAGCTAAGCACAACCTTGATAGCTTGGATCAAGATTAGATGCCAAGTAACTCAGCGTCTCATCTGAATTCAAGCTGTTTGACACGCGGCCAAATGTTTCTCTATAAAGTATAAGGCGAATTTGATGAATTTTAAAATCCAGGCAGACGACAGTTTAAGCAGACAACAATTTTTTTTCGGCAGGCTATTTGAAGGATTATAATAGAGTTTCCACAACTCACATTCTTCTGTGGTTATGACGTTTCTGTATCCATACCTCATATTGTATAGTATAATGTATTTGGATGTATTTGAAGTATTCATTCAGGAAGTATTTAGCTGTTATTGCATCTTATTACCCTTTACCTGTGTTGCGGTGCTGTAAATCATCCCTAATTCATTCATTCTAAAAAGCATCAATGACAAGAATTTTAGTCATATTTTATATATCAATAGATAATGTATTATATGATGTCTTTATCAGAACAGTGGCACCATCTATTTATGCACTTCTCATTTGAAGAAAATGAATAAAAAGTCTAAGATAAGAAAGTCTGGCAAGCTGTTTCTGTGTGAGATAGATGTTAATTGTTTCTGTATGATATAGATATAGACAGATATAGACTGTTGTACTTTTGCTCAAGTGATTGAGGATTTTCCATGGGAAAATCTGTGCACCCTTATCAGCAAATATTTTCCTGCAGAACTGATTTATCGTGAATATTACATTCTCCCCCTTTTTGGCCCTGTGAATAGGTATTAAGTCATTACCGTATAATGACAAACACTGATTGATTGCCCAGACATATCATCCTCTCAAAATACAACTTTCTACCTGACTTTTCAATCAGGGCCCCTAGCCTGTGCCAAAATAAATACAGACACTCAATAGTATGAATAAACACTTTTACCTTATTTCCTAATTACTGTTCAGGTATAAAATAATACTTGACCTCAATACAATTCTTCTTGAAAATATGTTTCTATATAAGAATTGTTTTGGTTTTGTCTATTCTTTTAAAAACAAGTCTTGCATTTGAATTTTAAAAAAGCATCAGATTTGAATCAGGATTCTGTGTTTAATTCAGTCTTCGAACGCTTTAATTTCTGAAAACTGCTTTTTAGGACAGTTGCTTTGACATTGGTTTTGATATATATTCTCTATGACAGTTTTGCTCTTTTGACACTACTAATGACTAATGAAGCCTGCCATTGAAACCTCTCAATTGTACTTTGTTTTTGACTCATTCTTACAATGGAGTTATGTTAGATCTAGTCAACCATCTTTTCCAGAGTTGAATATAATACAACCTAGCTTCTGTTGAAGGTCTTCTCTGAAGAAAACATCCTTTCTTCAATAAAATAACATTTTTCAAAGTAGAAATTTACAGTAAAATTATCTCAGCATTATAAGCAACAGTCTGTCCATGACAACCATAAGTTATGTTTATCAAACAATATTGATGTAAAGAGGATGAACTTGGAACTTTTTTTTTTTCATGCAATGACTTTCATGTAATCTTGGAGTTAAGTCATGATTCTTCAAACCCAGTAATGGCAGTGAAAGATTATACCAGGTAGGTAGAAACCATCTGGTGATATATCTTAAAGAAACTTTCCTTTTTAAAGAAAATTAAAAGTTCTGTTAATCAAAGAATGTGGTTACAGCTCGGTTAATTGGTGGAACAGTGCTTTTGATGCGGGTTCAATCCCCCGACCGGGTCAAACCAAAGACTTTAAAATGGTAGTAATGGCTTTCCACGTCCATTAGCCCTAGCTGGCAGAAAGTGACGTAAATCAAACAAACAAACAAAAATGGCTTTCCTTCCTTGGCGCTCAGGATTTAGGGTAAGAATTAATTATGACTGGTGTGTGTGTGTTAGGATAAAGTGATCGGCCAGGGTTCAGCCCCCACAAGATTTCTACATCTTCTTCCCTCTCTCTAGGATGTCCTGGCAGAAAGTGATATAAATGATGTAAACAAATTTAAGAGTGAAAGTAAGTCAGACATAAAAATGTTAATTTTATTGTTTTTAATCCAGCACTAGGTTGTGTAATTCACTAAGTTGATGATTTCCTTTGGATGTTTGAGCCCTGCGAGGTGTTTGATAACATAGGAATTGGTGTTTGATAACAGTGGAATTGGTGTTTTATTGACTTCAAAGTGCACTAATGACTCAGACTCCTTGATACAGGAGATAGTGAGTGGTTCTCATACAGGAAGCTTATGTGGGGGGATAATTTGACAGACATCCTGTCATCACCTGGACTTGTAACAAGTGCACAAGGCATGTGCAGTAACACAACCAGTCTGATTATCACAGTACCTGGGTGGCCTACCAGTCTAATTCACCGTTTTTACAAGAAGACTTGATTTGGAATTTTCCATCATTTACTACAAACCAGTTCATTTATCATTTTAAGAGAAATTTGAACAGTACAGTCCTATAAACATGCCTGAGAAATAGCTCAATTTGAGCATTGGCCTTATCAACCACACTGGTCTTAGATATAGACTATTCTTAGGCATACTTGTAGGAATGAGTATAGAATTTTCAGGGGCAGACAGTGCTGACCTAGATCAACAGGCTGTACTATAGTTGCCTGCCTAAAAGGTTTGGTCTAGGACTGTTTGAAAACACACAGTCAACGTTTGGATTAATTTAAGGGATGATTTGGGCCCACCTACATCTCCTACACCTACATTGTATAAGTTTGCTATCTATTTGCAATTAAAAATGTTGTATATGTATAAGAGCTGTTTTGATTCTTAAAATGTACTTCATGTGTTTATTTCTTTCGAAAATTTTATTAAATATCAGATTTTGAATATTGTAATTATATATGTTACAATACATTCATATTGTACAACTCTGCTAATATGTGCATCTTGTCAATATTTGCCTGGCAAAGGCTAAACACATTGTAAAATGTTTAATGCTATTAAAGTTATGTTATGTTAGGTATAAATTTGATAATAGATGTCATTATTATCTTCCTTGCAAAGGATACCTTACTATACTTTCACTTGTCTCGTGCAAACATGCATCTTTGTGGTAAAACTAAAATACTGTTAAAGCGACTTTAACATAACCACTAAAATCGTCTGATGCACTAATTGTCATCTGTAGACAAATTTAAGAAAGGAAAAGTACACTGTATAACCTTTCTTAATATTGTCTGATAAATGAATTGTCATCTGTAGATCCCCTCACCGCTGTGGGTTCATATCCCGGTCCGGGCACTTTGGATTTTTCAAGTGAAGAAGCCTTCCAGCTGGCTTGCGGTAGGTCGGTGGTTCTACCCGGGTGCACTCTGTGCCTGAAATAGTGTACAGAGGTCCCCCGGGGTCTTCCTCCTCCTGTAATGAGCTGGGCGTCGCGATATGACTGAAATACTGTTAAAGCAACGTTAAATTCCAAATCAAACAAACAAACAAACAAACAAACAAATTTAAGAAGGGAAAAGTACACCAAATTTCTATATATTTCCTGGTGCATTGTAAGCTGTAGAATTACTAGAGGGGAAAATAAGACAGAGTATTTTTTTCTAATACTTGTCATTTGTAGACAAATTGGACAAATTGATAAGATATGACTTTGCACTTCTGAAAGCATATAATATCTGTAGACGTTTTGATGTTTTGAAATGAAACCTTAGTCTGTGCACTAGCTGCTTTGAATTATGTTTGTTATCATGCAACTTGACAGAGTGATCGGTTCTAAGGTGCACTTTTGAGGATCATTATAGGCAATTATTGACTTGATGAAATGGGAAGTACTACAGTATAAGAACACTTTTGAGAATCACTGAAACATTATTATAAAACAAGGTGGAGTTGAGAATGGCACTGTACAGTGTGCACTTTTTATAACTACATGTATTTGGAATGTTTATTTACTCCTTGAAAGATAATTTTTTAACAAATGCAAATTACATAAAAGTGATGATGAAATTATATAGATTAGGCCTATATGCAGCAAGTTATTTACACGTTTAGTCAGTCCGCTGGCTCTGCAAGTGTTAGTCTTTCTGAGGAGGAGGTGGGGGGGGGGTCTTGAACCAAACCCCTCCTGCATGGAATTACTGTTTGAATTGCAGTCTTGAAAACTTTGCAAATTAATTTTTCAATTAGTGCTGGTGATTTTCAGCATGTCCCCAGTTCCAGTGCAGACACTGATATATATAACATGTTGGCATATATTAGATATTATCTTTTGGGTGATTTACTAGTACTAATGTTTTAATGATTCAATGGGGTCATTTATTGGTGATTGCATGGGTCTTGAGGAGGGTATTTCTGTGTAGGTGATTACAACTATTAGTGCCAAAACATCAAATGACTGTGTTGTTTGATGTGTCACTCTAGATGGTCAGATAATACAGGGAATAGGCTGTCTTTTTTGGTTAGGACAGCAGAGGTGTCATGTGTCATTATGGTTACTTTGGGGCAGTGTTAACATTACTGTAATAGGAGACCAGATAAGCCAGAGCTCAGAGAGTCTGATTTCAACATCATTCGTTTCTGGTAAAAAAAAGCTGTAAAACTAGACATTAAAATCCCTCAAAAGATTATTGGAAGTGAAGTGGCGATGCAGGATTTTAGGGTGAAATCGGTATAATTTGTTCAGAAATTATCTTTTAGGCAACAAAAGTCTTTTACTCTTTCAGGGACTGAGTAACTGTTGTCTGCTAAAAAGTTGTTGCAAAATTTGGAAAAATACATTATTTGCATCCAGGTTTTTTGTAGAAATAGAACCTGAGTGTCAAACAGTTTGGATCCCTGATCAGGCCCCAGGTTACATGTGACCTGATCAGGATTGAACCTGTTTGCATACTCAAAGGTGGTCTGTAGTATTATATTGAAAGGGTTTATGAACTCTACCATTGTTGAACTTGACCTAAAGTCAATGTATATTGAAAGGGAGTGTTTTCTGAAAAATAGTGTAGACCCAGATCAGATTTTGTATTTTGTGCTGTACTACCTGTGTACACTGTACAGTCAAACCTGGCTATAGTAATTTTAATACCTTTTGGGCAACACAAAATTTGGTTGCTGTAGAGCGGCTGTTGCACCTAGGACGGCCTTTTTGGAGAAGTTTCCCTGTATGTAGTGCTGGCTCAAGACTTTGGATAGGATATTGGTAACGTTAGGGGTCTCATCTGGATGTTTGATGAAAATTTTGACGGTGCTTGGGGGCCTCGCCCATGATTATTTTTTTGGGCATGTTTTCTATAATTCTTCAGGGTGGGAGATCAATTTTTCAAAGTTCACCTGGTTGTTCTTGAAGTTGACTATAATCCAAATTATAAAACAGGGGTATTTGAGATTGCTTTGAGCTGTTCTTAATTTTGAACACTATCCAAACTTTAAACGGAGGTTAGATTGATAGTTTTATGTACAATTAATTACAAAATTTTTTGGATACGCCATGTCAAGATCAAATAGAATTCTTGAAAAGATTATAGGAAAACATGCATAATTTTCATACAGTATAAGGTGAAAAAGTCCATCAGATTAAAATAAGATGACAATATCACAGTTATATTATTTGAGTGCACTGCATGCATGTTGTAAATATTTTGGAACAGGTGTGAACTCAATAGCTGGTAATAAAGTTTGTCCGGGGAGTGGGGAATTGGAAAGGAGTTAAAAATAATCAAGGCTATTAATAGAAAACAGTTAAGGAGAAAAATAAATAATTTAAAATGTGAAAAAATATTCAGATAAGGAAATTTAAACATGGTTAGGTATGCAGTATTTAAATTAGATATAACTATATACATGTTTATATTTTTTAATTAAATTATATTCAAATCAACATAGGTTAAAGAAAATGAGACATATGAAGAAATTTATATTTGGTCAAAACAAATTCAGCTTAAAATGATGTAGTAATTTATTGCTTACAATCTCAGTGCTAAAGGCTCTGTCAGATGACACATTGAACAGTAGAATACTGTCAGCAGACATACGACACATAAAACAGCTGTAGCTGACAACACATGAACGTAGAATGATGTCAGCAGACATACAACACATGAAACAGCTGGAGCTGACAACACATGAACAGTAGAATGATGTCAGCAGACATACAACACATAAAACAGCTGTAGCTGACAACACATGAACGTAGAATGATGTCAGCAGACATACAACACATAAAACAGCTGTAACTGACAACACATGAACAGTAGAATGATGTCAGCAGACTACACATGAAAAGTAGAATCCTGTCAACAGACATACAACACATAAACAGTTATAGACAACACATGAACATGCAGTAATATCCTGTCAGCAGATTACACATGAACAGAAGAATCCTGTTAGCAGACGACACATGAACAGTAGAACCGTACAGGAATTTCTTGCCAGCTGACTTTCTTACAGACGTAGGCAATCTGGTAAATTACTTTGTTTGAAGCCAGACCCAGGATTGTATGTTTATCTAGTATTCCATAACAATTTACAAATTACATCATATTTTCTCCATTGACGCAACAGGTTTCTCAGAATCTGGAATTTTAAACAAATGTCAGGACAAAAAATAAACCAGAAAGGAAGTGTTTTTTCGATTATAATGAGAACAGGTTCTTTCACGTTACTCTTGTTTCCCCTTAAACCTATATCATCTTACAAGTTTTACATGGGTTTCCACAGATTATCAGTTAAAGCAGAAGCCAAGGTTGTTAAAAGTGACAAATTCTTAACTGTTTGTATGTACAGCAGTTTTATTTCAAATTTGTTTTTTGCTGAGTCAGCTATTTCCAGCCCTGAATGATGTTGTTCCGCTCAATTATCATGTTGGGTTGTCATGACATGGTCTAGCCTTGGACCAGTTTGGAGTTTCTGTTTTTGTTTTCTCAGTGAAAGCAGTAAAACACAAGTAAACATGTATGATGAGGTGGAATGTACATGTCACTTCATTAATGTATTTCATCAGAAAAAAGGACTGAAGCATAAAAAGCCTAGATATACAGCATTGGTAAAAAGGCTAGTTATACATCATCATTAAAAAGCCTTGATGTACATTATCAACAAAAAGCCTAGATGTAAATCATCTGTAAAAAACCTAGATGCAAAATCATCAGTAAAAAGCCTAGATGTAAATCATTAGTAAAAAGTCTAGATATGCATCATCAGTAAAAAGCCTTGATGTAAATCATAAGAAAAAGCCTTGATGTAAATCATAAGAAAAAGCCTTGATGTAAATCATTAGTTTATAAAAAACCTAGATGTAAAACATCTGTAAAAAGCCTACATGCAAAATCATCAGTAAAAAGCCTACATGTAAATCATCTATAAAAAGCCTAGATGCAAAATCATCAGTAAAAAGTCTAGATGTACATCATCAGTATAAAGCCTTGATATACATCATCAGTAAAAACACCTGATGTAAATCATCTGTAAAGCCTAAAGCCTACATGTAAATCATCTGTCAAAAGCCTAGATGCAAAATCATCAGTAAAAATGTCTAGATATTCATCATCAGTATAAATCCTTGATATACATCATCAGTAAAAACCCTCTATGTAAATCATCTGTAAAAAGCCTAGATGTAAATCATCTGGAAAAGGCCTAGATGCAAAATCATCAGTAAAAAGTAGATGTAAATCATCTGTAAAAAACCTAGATGTAAATCATCTGGAAAAAGCCTTGATGTAAATCATCAGTAATAAGCCTTGATGTAAATCGACAGTAAAAAGCCTTGACGTGCATCATCAGTAAAAAGCCTAGGTAGGTGTAAATCATCAGTAAAATGCCTTGATGTACATAATGAGTAACAAGCATTGAAAGTTAAAAGTGGTGATAAATGCCTATAAATAAAAAGACATGATATACTTAAGCACCAAATAGCATTTATGCATATCATATAAGGGAAAGTGATGATGAAGACAGAAAGTAAATAAATGCTTATGTCCTGCAGACTCCAAAGAAATGACCATGTAAGTCTATTGGAAAAAATAACCCAAGGCTACCAATAAGGTGCATAGCTAGTCTAGAAAGCACTGACTTACATTTTGTATGATTAACGTCACTTTCTGCCAGCTAGGGCTAATGGACGTCCCAGAGAGAGGGAAGAGGATACACAGAACT
>JAULCC010218085.1:0-12732 GCA_032358795.1 Nuttallia obscurata | reverse complement strand
TGTTTGGTGGGTTTCTACCACCTTGCACTCTCAAGCAGTGGGCGTATTCTATCCTCCCCCCATCCCACAGGGGGTAAGGAGAGAGAGAGAGAGACGCTTATATGGTATATTGTTTTTGGTAAGGCCAAAAAAAAAGTTCTGTTTCCGATCTCCTAGGTAGGATTTTTTTTTTTAAACAAAACAGCTGCACCATAAAAAAAGTTTACGATAACCATTGAACTAAAATATAACTTCATGTAGTATATTTTGTAGTAGAAATAGATCAATATTGCATACATATTATTTTATATCCTGCACCATGTATTTTAAACTATAAAACAGGATATTACGAAAATATGTTAATGAAACAAAAAAGAGAAATAAAACAGAGAGGGAAATATTTTTCCCAATAAAATGTTTAGGTTTGGGATGAAAAAAGAGGGTAGATAGGGAGACAGGAAACAGAACTATGTTTAATTTTTTTTGCCTTAACAAAAAAGTTTTATTCTGTTTGACCCTTTGGTTCACAGTAAGTTGTTTACAATTTAGTATCTCTATGTTTAAAAATATTCTTTTTGAACTTTTTGAAGAGCAATTTGGTGCGTTTAAAGACATCCGAAGTCACTCAGAAGTTTCCATACTTTTCTCAGCTCTACCTGCCTTTGAACCTTACCCGGACTCTGCCCTAACGTATTATAAATCTCTCGAGTGCTATCCCGTCATCCTATGCAAATCCTAATCAAATTAAAGTAAGAATTACTAAAGTACTGATCCCCCACTATATCCCAATGCCTTTCCTTCTAATAAAATTCTACAGCGAGCCATAATTTGTCACTTTGGAAAAACAACCACGCTAAGGGTAAAGATTCGATTAATATGGCGAACCTAAGTTTTAATCAATAATAGAAATAAAACAGGGGCTGGCTCGTGTCATAAGAAAGGGTTACTGCTAGACAGAACGAGCAATTAAACCGCTTTATTGCTTTAAATCTTACGATTTATTGAAAAAGATGTTTTATATTCAGAGTGAGAATGTGTGACCTGAAAAACAATATATAGAGAATTATACAAAATATTGATCCCAGCCAGTAATTTCATGAACTCACGCATATAAGCGGAGCTTTACAGAAACTGAAATGGAATTAAGATGAAATCGTGCTATAAAATAAAGATTTATATGATAATTTCGACTTTGTCAAGAGTCTTCGCACGCACTTAGTTTAACTTTATTGCATAAACTTATCAAAGATTTAATATGTTCGGTAATTTCTATTTCAATAAAACTGAAATAAAATTTTAAATAAGAATGAACAATTGAAGAGAAGACAGGGGAAAATGTACCAGTTTTCCGATGCAAAAGCTGAGTCAATCGATTAAGATTATCCGATACGAGCGTTGAACGGTGCAGCACGATAGACATGTAAACACAACACGCAAAACACAACAGAACTGAATATAATAGAATTTAAATGGTGGCTAAAAGCCGAACATTTCAACAGCAATAAATAGTATTTTTGATGTTTAGGCTCTATAAGTGAGAGGTATTCTAGACCTTGACGTAACTACTGATTGCGAAACGTTTGTTTGATGACGTTTTGATGATTGCACCATTAGTCTAAATATTTTAGTCAAATACTGTCAATTAGCATAGACGTACAGCACACAACAATGCTAGTCATTGAGTAAAACACACTGAACTGTACTATCACTAGTCTTATATCAATTCACTGTCAATTAACATAGACGTACAGCACACAACAATAATAGTCATTGAGTAAAACACAATGAACTGTACTATCACTAGTCTTATATCAATTCACTGTCAATTAACATAGACGTACAGCACACAACAATGATAGTCATTGAGTACGACACACTGAACTGTACTATCACTAGTCTTATATCAATTTACTGTCAACTAACATAGACGTACAGCACACAACAATGCTAGTCATTGAGTAAAACACACTGAACTTTACTATCATTAATCTTATATCTATTCACTGAAAGTGAATTGTTGTAAGTAAAATGCCTTTTTAGTTATATTTACGTACCATTAGTTATGTCAACAAATTTTAATTTGTGCTTTATGAGTACATTTATCCCTGCTGAACTAATTGACGTCTGCTAAAACTGTCGTCTGCCTAGATTTTAAAATTTATCAGAATCGCCCAAAATTTGGAGAAACAATTTGCCGAGTGTCAAACAGCTTGGGTCCGGATTAGACGCCGGGTTACTCGGCGTCTTATCTGATCCAAGTTGTTTGCACATTCTATCACGGTCGCCCATAGCAGGCTAAACTTCAGTATGTTTCTGTACATTAGCATTTTGCCCTCCGCGTAAAGGTATATAAAAACAACTTTTATATTTCAATGGGGTCCTTAAGTAAAGTAAAAACGAAGTTGAATTGTAAAAAACAGAGTTACCCTTGGCGGTTCTATTCCCCACTTACTTCAACAAACACACGTATATACAGTCGTATACACTCGGCATACTTATTGTACAGTATTGTTTTATATTGACCGATTTAATTTCAATTATTTTTTTATTGTGGTGTTATATACTGCTTGTTTAAATGTTTTCATTTTGCCACATGTATATTTTATTCTTCATGTTGGTTCATTTCAACATATCCTTATCTATTGATTTACACCATGTCATCTGTAGCTTCACATGGTGATATTTCTCTGCAGACAGATGTCTTGTTCGAACCCATTTATAGATCATATATGCCATCGGCACAATTTCATTACATATACACATCAAAGTAAGTGACAAATACAACCATTTTTTATCAAATATAGATTTTCTGGTAAGCGTATGGGACATAGTAAACCATGTCCTCATAAGCAGAGTTGAAACATGTTATATCTGATCTGAAGCCGAGATACTATGACTAAGATCTGGATTCTATCTTTGTAAATGGACATGGTACAATTAATGTATAACATTTTTATTTTATATATCATGAAAATGCGCTGTACGCAATAATTCCGAAAATATTGCCAATATGCATATACAATAAATATTCACTTTTATCAATACATTTTTATAAATTATAGCATATATATAAAGTTAAATGTAGATGATTAGTTTAGTTTAAATCCAATTATTTTAGATCGATTATGTTGAAAGCCTATGGTTTGTAGAAACACTGTCGAGTCCGTCTCCATTACTTGGTGTCAAACAAATGAAGGTCAGGAGAAAGGCCATATTCGAGGCTCAAACCCGCAACTTCCGGAACGCAAGGCGGACGCCATATTCACTACACCAACGCGCCCTTTGTAGCTGATTGCATAGCTGACTGCAGATTAACCATAAGTATTATAATACGGTATCTCTTAATTCAAGTTCACTAATAAAACATAGAGAAAAAGTTTGTTTCCGGCAAACAAGACATGGGAGCGTCACCACAGTGCGGAAAGTCGGTGTAAAATCATATTCTTTATTTTCGCTCGTTGGTGAACTCGTTTGGTGTTGTTAGGTTTAAGTTTGGGACATGTGATTAAATCTTCTGTTGAATGCCAATGTCAAACAAATATTTTAGATACATTCACTTTGACAAGTGTAAAATATCTCTCCAAAACAACGAACTGAAAATGTCCTTACTCAAAATTTAAAGTGAATTTATGTCTTCCAGACAGTTGCGTATCGTTGCCATACTCACGTTGATAAATATTTTACGTGCTAATGTTACCCAATCCATTAACATCCATTTTCAACGTAAATTTGCTGACTTGAAGTGGTCAGTTTCTCAGTATTGAGCTTCCGTGGCGAAATGTACCATTACCATATCCCTGTCCGCCGCACTGGGACAAATTATGGGCATTGAAAATTATTGGGAAATATTAGTTTTCCATCATTGTCAGAAAAGAGGAATAATAATTGCACATTTTCTCCCGAAAAGATGGATTCTAACACTTTTGTCTCCCTATAGTTATCGCCGAGGCAGGAAAAGTAGAGCGCACATCCGTTTTTCTGATGTATTAATTGTACCGAAGTGCAAGTTTCAAACAAAGGGTCAATTATTTCAGTTGAATATTGCTATTAAATATGATTTGAGCGACATAGGGGTGATAATTTAACGCCCTTTGTATGCGAGGAAGATTGTTATTATTGTTATTGATCTAAGTGGCTATTTTGGCATCTTTTCCTGCTATCCCATCTCCCAATAACACGGGCAGAGAAATTGCAGCATAAGAGAAATGAATATAAAGCGGAGCGAGACGGGTTTACATGTGGTAAGTATGGTTTTGGCATTTGAAAGTAGTTCCAAAATTATTAGGTTTTACTTTCTGTGGGTTTCCAGACGACATCTGGGATGGTACCAAAATATGAAGAAACCGAGAAAGCAAGAGATACATGTAACAGACATCTCTGAGCGTTGTTGCACACATTTTATTATAAATACAAACACTAATGAAATACAATACACCACTTATACAAACTTTAAAACCCGGTTAGCTCATTTGGTAGATCAAGCGCTTCCTGTTCGATCCCCAGCTGGGTCATACCAAAGACTTTTAAAATGGTAGTAATGGCTTCCCTCCTTAACGCTCAGGCTTTAGGTTTTTATTTTTTTTTAAGTCTCGTCATGGTAACAATTTAGTAATATATCATTGTAAAACTATATACTGGCGCCTCGTATTTCCAAGGTACTTATAATAAAAATTAAAATTTCAAAACTTTATATCACAAACCTTTGAAAACAAAATGCTTTTGGGTTTCCTTCTATTTCTTTACAAGGAAATCCTGCTAGCATAGATCGGTTAAATATCAGTATTCCCATTGAAAACATTGCTAATAATCAAGTACCCGCTGACGCCATTTTTAAAAGTACATTCTCATATTTCCAAGGCAAGCCCCAAAAATGTATTGCCAAAAGAAATACACCATATCTTACTTACGAAAACTGCACTGTCATAGAAACTGCACATTTTGTGTTCTTAAGAAACAAAGTTATGTGCTAAAACTAATATTTTTAGAATGCCTTATCTTTTTAAATTATACTAATTTTTTAGAAAATGGTCATTTATGACAACGAAAATAAAACTTTGTTGTACAGTCGATCAAAAAGGTAAAATAGTAATATATGTACAGTAGAACAGTTCCTTTCCCCAAATTATTGGTCATTTACACAGTAGAGACACTTGAAATTGCTGGACTAGACTACCGCGGAAATATTGGTACCGCGGAAAAAAGAGGTCAGAGTATACAAACTTTTTAACATACCATTCATAAATGAATTATAAGAGACTATAATGTGATCTAATCACATGGAACATTGTTGCATAAACAGTATCCATTACTTAAGATTCAAAAAGATATACGCAAATTCTATTAATCGCTCAAAGGAAACTCTTTATGAAACATAAAGTGTTCACTTGATTGAGAACAAAGTTAAAATGAAAAATAGCTTAAAACACTGATTTTGAAATATCGGCCAAACAAGCCCCCGTGAAAAATGGATTTTAAATACCTATTTTTATCTCAAATCAGATCTGGGATAAACTGATTAATAGAATCAGCGTACATAGATTAAGAGAAGACAAACATTAAACATCATACATCATTATATACAATAAAACTGTCGTCTCTGTAAAATAAGAAAGCAGGTTTTGGCACATATCCTTATCATATTAAAATTGGAAAACAGGAAAGAAAATTTATCACAGTCTGTCATATTCCTGAAATCTGGATTTTGACTAAGCGCCTTATTAAAAAGAGAATCTCTAATATCTTTGTATATTTCAAAATTTAATATAACATGTAATTCATTTTCGACAATGTTGTTTGCACACCATGGACATATTCTATTCTCTTCTCTTAGGCCTTCGTATCGCCCAGTCTCTATTCAAATAGGCGCTACACACTGTCTGAATTTATTGAATGCTGAACGGTGCCTCAGAGGGAGGATCATATTGCAATAGTGTTCTGTTGTGAAATCGGTCTTGATAATTTTATAAAGTCTTAACTTGTTACGACCATGGCCAGATGGACCAACTTCCTGGTTGTTTCTAGTTAACCTTAACCAATTTCTGGTAAAATCGGCAAATGTTTTATTCTCAATTAATATTGCAAAGGATCTAGCAACAGGAGTTGTTAAAGATTAATACGCATCAAAGTCATTTATAGAAAAGAAACTTTTAACATAATAGCACCAATTTCTACATGTTCGTTCAGATAAGGTATCAGACCACATAGCAATGCGTTTATTAAGTCTGGAACGTTCCATACACGACAATTTTGACCAATAGAGTGCAATGCTTTTCCATTGATGGACTATAGGAGGTTTCCATCACCAGCTAGACCATCGTTCGGCGTATATTTAACCACACCCAGGAAGAACCTCTGCGCCCTTCAATATAGGAATATGGTTTATATCCCCATAACGGAGCACTGTAGCTGATTACAGGCCAAATAAGAGAGTCGTAAAGTTTTGTAAATACGTCGATCGGTAGTCCACCAATGGATTTGCCTTTTGCATTGAGCAACCCTAAGGCTCGACTAGCACTCTGTGCAACAGCTTTCACAGTAATGTTAAAATCTAGGTGTTCATGTAGTACGACTCCAAAGTGCGTATATCTATCAACTAGTTTTAAAGGACTAGAACCACACGTAAAATTGAAAGAAGTACGCATAACACAATTTGTTCTAAAATGCATAATGTTACGACTGGTTTGTTGGTGCCAGGATAAAGTGACCGGCCGGGGTTCAGCCCCACACTCTGGGACGTCCATTAGCCCTAGCTGGCAGATAAAATGACGTTAATGATATAAACAAACAAACAAAAACTGAAATTACACAGAAAAATGTTGGAGAAAAAAATTAATTTTTAATTACACAAGAAAATTGACATAGATCTAAAGTTTGCGAAATCAATATTCTCTCAAAGCTGCTGTCGTAAACAAAAAAAATGAAAATAGTTTAGAGGCATGATCATCGATACACTTTGATTAAAGATGAGGTCACAAAATAAGATATAGATATTCGATGAGGTTCTTTACTGCTATAAAAAGCAATAAGAATGTGATATATTTTCATTTGTTGACAAACGACAACTATCGGTGGTCGTAAATTGTGTAAAAGGTCGGAACATTTAAAACGAAATAGTTTAGTTAATTATTAGAAAATCCATCAAACAAATGTTGAAAGACATATCACAAAACAAAACAAAAGTTGAAATATGTTTGTCAGTAAGGTTTAATTCACTGATACATGTGTTCTAATATTACTTCTATAATACTCTGTTAGGTCTAAACTATAATGTTGATAAATTCTGTTTTGACAGAAACATTGCTTCCTTGAAGAGCTCTTCTGTAATCATTTATATTGACATTTGGTATGAGAGTTAATGGAGCTTATTTACCTTTACCATTTTCATTCACCCACATACAATTACAGCGCACTCCTGAAATGCAACAAATAAAAATAACTACGTCACTATCCTATGTGATAGGGGTTACAGTGAGGAAACACAACGACTTTCAATGATATGTCAGGGTTTTGACAGAATTACATTTTTATAAAGTGCAAATAAGGCCCCGAAGTAGGAATTATTTTTTGTTGTGTTAATATAACAGCAAATACTTTTGATCTCGATTATTACGATGCATACATTTTATTTTGTTAAGAGATAACCATTAAAGTGGATTAATAGAAAATGGACGTACAGTATGATAAAAATACAAATTCACAGTTGGGAAAAATATCCGGTCAATCCAGACATTTCTGAACAGAATATCCGGACAACTTATTCTGACAAAATGAACGGACAATTTATCCGTAAAAAATCGCGAAAATTCAAGCAAATCCAGCTGACACTTATTTTATCTGCTGATGAGTGCATCAAAAAACATTTTTTTAAACATGCTGATGTAAAACTGTTTTGACGATGAAGATTTCAACGGCTCGAGAGTAAAATCTTATCATTTTGCGATACACATGCAAATTCAGTGAAAAATTTTGTTAACTGGTGACATCACAATACCTTTTCGTGATCTGAAATATATTTACATATCAGTAGTAATATTAAGGCATTGAATTGAACATTTTCGATGTTATCCAATTATTTAAGCGTTCTTTTTCTTCATTCGGCACATATTTATATATAGAGGGTATCTGATAAGTTTGCGCTTTTTATAAAATTTTATTAGACAAGTCCAAGAATCTTTATAAGCGAGCCTCTGGCGAGCTTAATAAAGGTTCCAGGACGAGTCTAATAAAATTTTATATAGAGTGAAAACGAATTTTAAATTCTTTTTACCACATGATAATTCAACAAGAGGTTAATAAGATTTTTCTTATTGATTTTGTGACGTCATCTGTTCTTATATGTAACGTGTTGTTTGTATAAGAAAAATACGTGACGATTATATTACACCGGTAATACGTAACGTCATGTGATAAATGTATTTAAGGGTTTTAAGAAGTTTTAGGATCGAATAGCTCAAGAAAATACTTTAAGAGCGAAGTGTATCACGTGTCTTTATTGTTTCTTGGGTCGTAAATAAAGACTTAAAGGGAAAAAGTATAGCACGTATGTCGTATTTGGGATCGTAGTAAAGACGTAAAGGACAATGTATATCACGTGACTTTGTTGTTTTTGGATCATAGTAAAGACTTAAAGGGCAATATATACGTGTCTCTAGTTTTAAGGATCGGAGTAAAATGTTTAAGGACAATGTATATCACATTTCTTTGCTTTTGGGGTCGTAGTAAAGCCTTAAAGGGAAATATATACGTGTCTTTTTTTGTGGGGATCCTAGTTAAGACTTAAAGAGCAAGGTAAAGCACATGTCTTTGGGGTTATTTCTGGGGATCGTAGTAAAGACTTAAAGGGCAAAGTATACGTTTCTCTATTTTTGGGATCGTACTTAATGCTTAAAAGGCAAAGTATATCACATATCTTTGTTGTTTTGGGGGGATCGTAGTAAAGACTTAAAGGACGAATTATAGCATGTGCCTTTCTTAAGGAGATGGATGGACACACCGAAAGACCGCTTGAGTAGCATATGAATACTGTTTTTTTTTTTTAAGAAAAACAATACAGGCTTTATGAGATTGGTATTACAACAGTAAAATTACTATATGTAAACCCGCAATAAAAATCATCATTTTAAAAATATACGTCATCATTATATTGTTATGATTGCAACTTTTACTAGCATCATCATTTGAACGAATTTCTTGGTCTTACAGTTATTATTATTATTATTATTATTACTTTTATTTTATAATTATTATTCCATTTTTATCATCATTATTATTATCATTTTATTATAATTATTTTTATTATTATTATTATTATTATTATTATTATTATTATTACTATTGATGCAAAATAAATAAAGTTATCACACATTACCCGTGATAAGTGTAATAAACTCATGTACTGTGCAATATAACGAGTTTGTTTTGTTGAGTCTTATCGTTCGTTCTTAAAACCAAAATTTAACAAATTAATCTAGAAAAGAGTGATTATGTTTACTAAGCCTCACATAATAACGAATTCATGAACTCGTTAAGTAAATTTTGCTCTGAAATGATAATTCATGTGAGATTCTCTAAATACTATAAATTAGATTTTAAATGGGAGAACTTTTGATTCGTACAAATTTCCGGGTTTTTTTTAAAAAATGTCAAAGAAAACATGTTTAAGTTGTGCAGCAACAAATTACAATATTGTTCCATTTGTTCCAAGCTAGCTAAACTTGACAGAACATTTGTGAAATAACTGAAACCCTTTTGAAGTATCTTAAAACCATCATTTACTCGAATCTTGCCTACAAATAAAGTACATTCTATCCATAGTAAATACCCATTTGGAAAATTAAAGTACACCCTGGCCAAAGTATCATCCTTTTGGAAAATAATAGGACATGCGTCATTATAGTAAGCATCCCTTGGAAGGTTAAAGTAAACGCACCCTCAACATAGTGAACACCATTAATAAACTCTTAAATGCACTCTTCACATAGTGAACGCCCTTTAAGAAACTCTTAAATGCACCTTCATATAGTGAACACCCTTTATAAACTCTTTAATGCACCAACGACATAGTGAACACACTTTAGAAACTCTTTAATACACCCTCCACTCAGTGAACACCATTTAGAAACTCTTAAATACACCTCCACAAAAACACCTTTTAGTAACTCTTAAATACACCTTCCACATGGTGAACACCCTTTTTTAAACTCTTTAATGCACCCTCAACATAGTGAACATCTTTAAGAAACTCTTAAATGCACCCTTCACATAGTGATCGCCCTTAAAAAACTCTTAAATGCACCAACGACATAGTGAACACCCTTTAGAAACTCTTATATACACCCTCCACATAGTGAACACCCTTTATAAACTCTTTAATGCATCAACGACATAGTGAACACCCTTTAGAAAATTTAAAATACACCCTTCACTCAGTGAACACCATTTAGAAACTCTTAAATACACCCTCTACAAAATGAACACCCTTAAGAAACTCTAATATACACCCTCCACTCAGTGAACACCATTTAGAAACTCTAAAATACACCATCCACTCAGTGAACACACTTTAGAAACTCTTAAACACTCCTCCATAAATACACCCTTTATAAACTCTTAAATACACCTTCCACATGGTAAACACATTTAGAAACGCTTAAATACACCTTCCACAAAGTGAACACCATATATAAACTCTTAAATACACCTTCACACATTGAACAACCTTAATAAACTCTTAAATACATATAGTGAACACCCTATATTATCTCTTAAATACACCATCCAGATAGTGAATACCCTTAATAAACTCATAAATGCACCATCCACATAGTGAACACCCGTTATAGATATTAAGTTCACCCTAATTATAGTAAGCATCCTTTTGGAAGGTTGAAGTATATCAATATTTAGCACCTTTTGAAAGGTTAAAGTATATCAATATTAAGCACGTTTTGGAAGGTTAAAGTATATCAAAATTTAGCACCTATAGGAAGGTTAAAGTATATCAATATTAAGCACCATTTTCGAAGCATTTACTTTTGTTGCATTAGAAAAAGATGTTGTTCTACAGGGATAAGTTTTCTAAAACGATTATCGTTTTACAAAAAAAAAACTGCTGCGGTGAGGATTTACTCTGTTTTTGCAGATTCTGCTCCAAACTGGACACAGTTTTCATATATAAAAAATAGTTCATATATATGATACCTATAAATGCTCATTTTACCAACGTAAAGCTGTAGCATCAGTTAGATGAAATTAAAATACACCTCTCTAACTATTTAACATTTTTACAAAAAAGGAATATATAAAAGTGTTTATGTGTTAGACAGATCCCGATAGAAGCCGTCTTTCTCTACCATATAAGGTAATTTACAGAAATCTGACAAGGTTATAAGTGTATTCAAATAGTCTGCGTTCCTAAGAATCCGTCACTTTTGTGTCCAAACATTCTGAATACAATAAACCCTTTCCGCGTTCATCAATACAACTGAGGCGATCAAGTCCTCCTATTTACATTATTTTGAATATTTTCCCCCAATGATATCAATCAAATTAAGCCCAGAACCGAATATTCGAATTTTTCTCTAGGAATATCACCGTCACATTAATTGTCATTTGGCCCAGTGAATTAATGGCAACTATTCATTTGATAAAAATCCTGTATCAAATTCTCAGACGCAAAAACGTTTTCCATTATTTTGATAAAGAAATATCTAGATATAAACTCGTTTTCAGAGGCATTCTTTGACAAGATACAACCCAGAGTTGTATATTTGACTCCATTTTCCGATTCTAATAATCAGATCTATGGTCCTTTGTAATGTCCATCTATCCATCTTATTAAAAGGAGGGCATTGGTTGTTGTAATGGCTTCATCTCTCTCTACAATAGAAGACAGCAGTAATTTAGCTGTTACATCGCCATGACATGTTATAATGGAGAATACGGAACCCGAGTAAAAGGACAATTTCAAGATGTGTCGGTCATCTTATGGCGGATCTTTTACATGACACAAGCAGAAAACCGAGCTGATACATATAGGAGGGCGCTGAGTTTTTTATGAGTATTTGTTAAATTATAATACAGAAATACTTGGCAAGTCACATGGCACACAATTATAAAATGGCGCCTGCTTCAATAGTTTCAAACATGTTTTAAGTATGGGATATTTTTTCACATACTTCACCTTCAGTACCTAAAATTTATTTATATATTTTTGCATGCATATAGAATAGATATAACTTAACCCATACAAACTATTAGACGTAAGATCATTTGAGTTAAATTATGAATTTGAGACAAAAATCTCAACTGCCAAATTTGAATTTGGCTGAGAGATCTCCCCGCCCAGGTAGGAAAAGTTTGGGCCTTTAAGAATCTGGTAATCATGAATACATATGATTGTTTCGCATATTTCGCCCAAACGACTCTTATTTCGCTTTAATGCCCACGTCTATCGTTTTTGCAAAATTATAGAAGTTTAAGACATGTGACAACTTGTCATCAACATGTACAGAAGAAAACCTAGAGTCTCGATCAAAAATGCAACAAGTAAAAACATAAACTGTAATGTTCAGTTAACCATGCCCTTCTTGCTACCCTGCTATATGTCATCAATGTCAATGGAAATTTCACAATCCGGATCTATCGAGCATTTTTTTTTTTATAAATGCATTTACCGAGGGGCCTCCGTGGCCGAGTGGTTATAGTCGTTGACTTGCAATCTCTCAGCCCCTCACCGCTGTGGGTTTGAATCCC
>JAULCC010217752.1:0-12738 GCA_032358795.1 Nuttallia obscurata | reverse complement strand
TTTTTTAGACTTTTTAGACAACAAAATTGTATTCGTTTTTCCTCTTTTGACTTAAATAGACCTATTTCTCTGAGACATAGCCAAAATTTGGAATCTAACTAATGAAAGCATAAACAGTACATAAACGTTTTGGTTTCAGGTCAAATTGTTGACATTTACAAAACTGACGGCTCTGCAAATCAAATGTTCTTGATTTGAGTTAAAATTACCTGTAGAATTGAAAGCCAAACTTAACTATTTCAATCCAAAATTACTTCTGTTTGATGTCCATTTGAGGTATTAACTCTCTCTCCAAATATCATAAATTTACTTTCGTCCGTATTTGTGTTTAACCCCGCGATATTGCGGTACATGTGTTGATTGTCTAATGGATCTGAAATTTGTTTGAAGTTTTACCTACGATGGGCATCCGTTTTTAAAATAGAACTGGAACTTGTTTACATATTACAAATTCTCTCACGTCTAGCTACCTAACAATAGATATCCCCAAATACATATAAACATACGTGTGATAAATAATAGTCATGTAAATCTAGATGTTTACTGTATTTAAGTAAATAATTATATCGTTGCGTTTAAGAAATGAGAGGAATGTTGTGTTATTTTATATCTACAACCTTATTTAGATAACTGTCGTTTTTGTCAACTTTAGAGCATATGAAAATCAGACACCAGGAAAATACGTCCTTTACAGACACCATAATTATGAAGTAGAGGTAAGTCTTATCATGTATCCTATTATTTTAGATCAAGCGTATATAACTGTATTTGCCAGAGACCTTTAAAGATTTATGTCAATGGCCAAAAGCAAAGTAACTTCTGAACAGTGATAAATATTGTATAGTTAAAGCAAAATGAAATATTTTGTAATAGTATCACCCTTATTGAAACGGCTAGCCTGTTTATTGCTTTTGTGATTCTTTTGAAGTTTTGAGACTGAAATTTCAAACGTTCAAAGAATAGGTCTGTATGTTATGGGAAAAGGTAGATTATGCATTATACTGAAATAATTAAGTCTTAGATTGCCTAATTATTCACCTAATTGGTGATACTGCGTTGTTTAAATTTCCAGGTTCAGATTTGGACAAAGAGGTGGACACCAACCGTTGCTTTAAACTGTGGCATTGCCATAAGAGCTGGAAGGGACGTATTTGTTGTCAATTACTGTGACGGCAAGGTGAAAGAAATAGGATTTCGACAATGTGAAGATGCAGTGTTGCATCGACAAGTTAAGCAAAACGGAAGAAACTTTCATGTGAGTATTTGACACGTCTTGTTTTAAATTTGTAATTAAATACATATGTAAGAAACATAAATTATGATAATCAATTGAACGATGAATATTATACTTTATAAAGAGTGTAGACAGAATGTGCACAGTCCATCAAAATATCTATTTTTCATCTGCTGCCAGGTATTATGATTGTTTTATAAACCTCATGCATTTAACAAGAATCAGACTAAATTAGGTCTGCGTTGATAAGTTGTGATTGGTTTATCTCAGAATATGTCTCTCATGAACACAATATAATATACCATCAGAATAAATTGAAAATGAATCTATTTGAGACGTTTTGTTTAAAGTTTTTAATTACAGACATATGTATGAAGCAGGAATTAAGATAATCAATTGAACGGTGAATATTATACTATATAAAGAATAGAATGCCATTTTACATTTAAGAGGACGGAAGCTAATATTCTAGTGCACGTTTGCTGCAACAGACGCACGCTCTTCTTTCGTTGTTAATAATAATGATGGCGATTATGAGGTCTTGTTTAAATTTTAGATATACCTTCCAACTGGAACAGAAGTAAAAATAGCTGAATTAGGATGGTATTTGAATTTCGATGTAATCTCCTCGAAAGAAGATTTCGAAAATACCGAAGGGCTGTGCGGAAAGTTTGACAACACTGGACCGAAGATGATAATCCCTCACCAACACAGGTATTCTAAATTTGTTTCGTTTTAGTATTAAATGTTAGCATTCGGAAACATATCATGTGTATGTCTTAAGTTATAGCTATTTTCAATAAGAATAATTTGAGAAATAGATATTAAATTGCAAAAAGAAGAAAAAAAGGAAAGCTGTAAGATATATCGGTGTTACAGCAATAGCATAAGAACGAAACATTCAGATGGTCATTATGCAACACTGTGATTTTTCTGGAATTGTTTGGATTCATGCCAAAGACCTAATATTCATTGCCATTGAATAGGTGACGTTTATGTGTAGAAAAAAGATACATATTCCGTGATTTTTGTTTATTATATAGATTGCTGAGTTATAATTCTAAGTGCTCTCTGTTGTTCAGTGGTGAAGTCGTACATACGTAATCACTTGGGTCTTAACCGCTTTTGAGTTGTTGGATCGAATCCCGCTCGAGTCAGTCAGTCTTTCAGTTGATGGAGTTATCTTGCTATAGTGCGTAGGGTCAGTGGTTCTACCCAGGGGCGACTTTGGGTCTTCCTTCACCGTTAGAAAGCTGAAAAAATCTTAATATAACATGACCTATGTCGGTGTGACTCAAAACCAAAACAGACACCTCCAGAATCCACATGAAACGTTTTACCCTCGTTTAGAGCCGTTTATAAATATTCACTTGTGTTAAACGACAAATCTATGTAAGAAGTTTGAGGTAAATGTAACGTTATGTCAATTAGGCTATAATCGTAGTATTAATATACATCATTTTCCAAATTGTGTTAATATTCAGTAATAAGTGCTGGAAATTTTATTGCAAGATCGGAGATACTAAGAGATGCATCTTTTTCTAACCAATTTATTCCTGTCAATCAAACGTAAAGAAGACATTTCACGTAGCAGACAGAAATCAGTGTATTACTCATACAAAAGACAATATCAGTTAACTAATAGAATCAGAGTTCAGCGAAGGCTTACAAGCAAATTTCAATTACAAAATGAAACGTAAAAACAACCTCAGTGTAATAATGGAATGAATATGCATTTTTTTACATTTAAATGATATTTATTGATTAATCAATAAAAGCTTCGTACTAATGAAACCTACTATTATGAATAAATCTGAGAGATACACAATAAGTATAATCACACAATTTGCGACCTTTTTCATGCGCAGGATAAATATTCAAAATAACATGTCTCTTCCATACACCCAAAAAAGGAATCATTAGATAGAAGTGTTTTGCTCAGATAATGCTAAATTTATATTAAAATGAATGCTGGTTATTCTAACTGCGGCTGTGTCTATTAGAAATGACCTTAATTATTCGGTATTTGTATATAGTTATAAAATAATTATTTCACGGGTTTATCAATCATTTTATCATTATTAGAATTTACACTGCGGTTAACATGGCTGGTGCTAAATGTATTTGACAATATATCGTTTTTCAAAATTATATATCCTCAATATATGTACGCTGTGCTATGAGTATATGAATTTGTTCAGTTGTTTGTGAGAATTTAATGTCGGTTTAACAGTATTTCAGTCATCGCGACGTCCAGCTCATTTCAGGCAAAGAAAGATCCCGGGGGACCCCTGTTCACTATTTCAGGCACAGAGCGCACTCGGGTAGAACAACCGACCTACCGCAAGCTAGCTAGAAGGCTTCCTCATTTTAAAATATCAAAGTACCCAGACCGGGATTCGAACACACAGCGATGAAGGGCTGAGAGAATGCAAGTCAATGACCATAGCCACTCGATTACGGAGGTCTTTGAGGATATGAGATTGACGTATTGACTGTTGGTTGTTGGGTAATATTATTCAGCAAATCAGATCGTACCTTTCAAGATTCTAATAGTGCTTACAATTTCTATGTTTAGCGGAATCTTATAGTAACTATTCCAACTAACACGACGGTCAGAAGTATTCACGCGATTGCTAACATTAAAAACACACGTTATTTGGTTTGCCGATATTCAAATAAGATGTTAATAGTTAATTTCGAGGAGCTTATCATCCAAAAAAGATCATTCATAGGTCGTCATCACATCAGATCTTGTACCTTAGTCATATTGTATCGTATTTAAAACCTATAAAAGTAAGTATGTAAAATACACTTTTCTTTTAACCATGATATGTATCATTAAACATAAAGCAAAGCATAAAGCAGTTAATGGCACCGACTATATATTCATTATTATGCATTGCTACGTACTAACATTCTATCGTGATGATGTTTCTCCGTTTCCAATCAATGCAATGCTATGCGTCTTTTATGAGGAGATAACATTTGAACAGTCAATTATCTGATTATTCGAATACATAATAGTCCCCAGTTCAACAATAAGAAATAGAGATGTTGATACTGAGTTAAAAGAATTTTAATACGAGCGGTAAACGCATATCCTAATAGTCGTTGCTATTATACCCGTGACATTATAAACAACTATTTTGCATTTTCAGAACAACAGATGCCAACGATTTATTCAATCCAAATATTTATAAGAATCTAAAATCATGGTCTGAAGACCAGTTTTTATGCACGTGTGAGGACGGCGTCGGGTTAGATAAGAATAATGAATTGCAAATTTTTGCGATATGTGATGCATCAACTAAGCGCCATTGTAAAATAGACCGCGAAAAAGAAAGCCAACTGGATCACGTGTGTGCAGTTGCAAGAAAAAAAAGGGATGCAAACTGGTACTTTGCTGAGCAAAATACTACAACTTGGAGGATGAATGATGGAGACAAAGATTTGCATACCGATATTAAGACTGAGTTCTTTGGCATTACCGAGACTGATACATACACAAGTAACAGGGTAAGTAATTACCCAAAGAAAAGTACCATTCAATTTATTAACCATTTGTTAGTGTTGAAACGGATAAGTAGAGACATATACATATTTCAACTTCTAACATGCTAATCACCCATAACAGTCATATAAACATGCCCTAGAAACAGTTCAATTTGAGCATTGGCCTTATCAACAACACTCGTCATAGATAACTATTCTCAGGCATATTTGTAGAACTAATAATATCTAAAACTCTCACATATAGACTTTTTGTATAAGTGAAGTTCACAAATTCTACTGTATTAACTGTACAGGTATATAGCGTATCTTTTTTTTCTTTCATTGAATTGCACTATCCTATCTATATCAACAGTTAAAACAAACGGTAATGGTTTTCCAATTTTATCTAATTCGTGCTTTCATATTTTTATCTGTATTTTGAATAGTTTTTTATATCAGTTTCACAGGTTTACAATTGATGCGAAACAACTTGAAGCTAAGACAATTAAATTCTATTTTATATATCTTTAAAGATTAGCGTGATTGGTAACAAACGTATTTATCTCTGTAACGATTGCGTATGTCTAACATAACAAACATTAAACTTAATGGAAAGGTCATATTTCTCAACTTGTCATCAATGACGTGTTAATTAAAGGGTACCCGAGGGAGTTAGGCCAAAATAGCAAAGCAAGAAAAGTGTTTCAATAGGGAAAACACTGAACTTCTCATACGGAAATCTTTACTATTTAGTTAACAAGCTACCTTTTGCGAAAGGTAAATGGTTGACTCGAACGATGTTTGGGTTTGTTTGTTTGTTTGTTTGGAATTGTACGTCGCTTTAACAGTATTTCAGTCATATCGCGACGTCCAGCTCATTATTACAGGCGGAGGAAGACCCGGGGGACCCCTGTGCACTATTTCAGGCACAGGGTGCACCCAGGTAGAACCATCGACCTACCACAAGCCAGCGATGTTTGGTAAATAAGTAACTAAGCGGAGCAGTAGTTGCAGTGCAGTTCTTCAGGAACATAGAACATTTAGCATTGAAATTGACATCAAAGTGATGTTATCTTTTAATAAACGCATTAACTCTTATAATCCTATAATCTTTTAACTACGTTCTTCCTGCAAATGTACTACGGGATTTTATAGCGATAATGGTTCATTGGTTCATTGTTTTTCGACACTACATCAAAATAAATCGTATTATACTTAGTAAGTACACTCTGAAACATAACATTAACAAATTGTATTTTATTTAATTTATTATATTCCATCAGAAGCTTTTCAAGAGACAAGCATACGACAACGTTACAGCTAGACAGGGTTGCATTGTCATTATGAATACTACCACCTTCCAGAAATGCTCCAACCTCCCTGGATTGGACACAGAGCCATACATTGACGACTGTGTGCAAGACGCATTGGTATTAGATACATATGAATAGAAACGATACTTTATCTAAAAAAGTTGAAAACCTACTTTTAATTAATATTGTGATAAGAGACATTTTTTGTTACATTCTTTGTATCGATATCAATTAAATTAACATGTACAAGATTTTAGTTAGCACTGTATTAAATGTTAAGATATATCTGTTATGCCAAACGTTGCAATTGTCTTTATTTATTTTACATGTATAATACCAATTATATTTATTCAATCCTTAAATATTCATCAAATAGAAAAAACATATATTCATTAAAAACTATTAGTATGGAATAAAAATAAAGGTTCCACTTGCGGAGAAAAACAATTAAGCCATAAGAGAACAATAAAGTTTTGCAATCAAGAATGTATTTTTGCAAAACTTACAGTCGTTTAATAAACAAATACTTATATGCCAAAAGAGTATATTTATGCAAAAATGAAAGATATTGATGTAAAAAAGGTTGACTTATAAATTGAAAAGCAGAATTTTATATAAAAATCACAAAAAAGGTTTTGGTTTAATAAGCATTTTTGGAAATTTCTTTTAATGTTTAGATTAAGTACTTTGGCATACATAATTAAAATGGCAGCTACCTATGTGACACGCTTTCCGCATTGAAATCCACAACAGTTCTAAATCTTCCAGATTTTGCACGTCACGCCGTGAAGCAATATTGCTGAAAACTTTCATTTATATGTCGTCATGTTTGCAATAATCAAACGAGCTGTTTATCACTTTATTACTGTAGGGTTTACATTCACGATTTTGATTAGAGTCACAATCATATTCATTCTCCGTGCCGATGGGCGTTGCTGCCTTTCCTCAGTATCGACCAAACAAATACGTCGTTATAAAAGAGAAAATTCCAAGAGGGATAATTATACCGGTACCCAAAACATTTTCTGTGGTTTTAATTTTATGAATCCATATGTTGTTTTGGATCAATGGATCAATTTTTTATTATTGAATAGAAACAATAGTGTTGCAAAAATATATTTTATTACATATACATAGTTTGATTGAATGATTTTTATATAACATAAATTTTGGTTTTATTACGTCTGTATTTTATTTAGTACATATACATTTTAATTTAATTCAATATATATTTCTTTTAATTAAATGTGTTTAATTGATGAAATACAAACTAAATATACGGAGTATTGCAATTTTTGGCGTGCAAGGATATAATTTAGGGATGCCAACGAGTATTCGGATATCCGAGTACTCGGATAGACGCCGAGTATCCGATTATCAATATGGTATTCGGATACTTTTTTCAGGAAGAATTTGTTTTTTGCATTTCGTTTTTGTTTTTTTTCAAAAATGTAAAAATTCAAAGATAAACTTCGGAGGCATGCATAAGACGATTTTCGTAGTCACTTAACGATCACGTAACCATTCAGAGTTGCAAATTAAGGAACAAGCAGGTGCTGTGATAATTACATTTAGCTAATCCATGTTAGGTTTTACCGTTAATACAGCCGCATGCATCACAACAGTGTTAAGAATTTTACAACTAACACCCGATGTTTTGATAAGGATTGTCTGACGATCGCAGGAGACCCCGATCGCCCTATTGTTTTTCGCACCAACGTCTAACTATACAGTTTTTGTCGGGTGAATCAAAGAGTCTTCGTGCCGTGTGCAAAGACATTAAGGGTACGCCATTCGTGATTTGAAAAGGCACTTGAAAAACTGGGTGTTGGATTCATTTTGCTTTATTTACTCCTTTTAGAAATAACCTAGGCGATGACGCAGCATATTTGGTCTGCACGCGTTTTCATTTCGAGTTGTTATTTAGGTGAAATAATAAGTATTAGAAGTTTATAACACGATATTTATCAAATGTTATCATAGTTCTAAGTTGGGGATAGAATCGGTGTTTGCCGATTTACAGCATTCTCGCTACAAGGGTACATCTTCAATGCATGGTTTTCCACCAGTTATCAACATCGGGTAGCGTACTTGATCTCAAATGTAACATTATTTAAATCAAATTGATTGTCATCGGTCCCGAGTATCCGAGTATCCGAGTACTACTCGGATACCTCTTCCGAATTTCCGGAAAGCAATTTTGGTACTCGTTGACATCCCTAAGTATTTGACACTGTTTTCAAATGTTAAACTTAAACATTTGTATCGTAGTGTAAAACAAACCGAACTAATAAACCAGACTCGCTCAAGAGACGTCAAATAAAGTCTGAATTGACTAAACCAAACATTATATATACAAAAGAAACTGATTATCAATTGCAGACAGTGCAATACGGATATGTTGCTATAAAATCTTAATGTAGGGGATTTGGGAAGTTTTTCCAGATCTTTAGGAATTCATGTTATGCCTATTATTGTCGAAAATGAATATTCCGGTTCAGCAGAACTTCTATTGAATGTTTCGATTTCAATTGAAACAACAAACATAGAGAAGACAATGCTATTTTTTCTATTGTATTGATCTCTTACTCCCAAAACCTACTTGCGTTTTACATAAGAAAAATCGACAGGTGCTCATTGGTATTCTGTATTAGTTTCGACAGGAAAATCTATGTATGTCTTTATGTACCGTTTTAATACCTATCTAGCTTACGAATTCTATGGAATGGGCAGATAGTCATTTTGAAGCACTGAAAGAACAGTGCCTCCATCATGTCAGAGTTAACCAACCACTATCACCTGAAACACTGAAAGAGCTGAAGAGTTCGCACAATGAATCTGGGAATAGCAGCACCGCTATTGTAAACACGCTTTCGAGTAGTAATAATTTCAACTTCAGCACGGAGCTACTTAGAGACATATCCGATTTAGTTTGTTCAAATGAATGCAGTGACCATGGAACATGTGTAAAAGGCATGTGTATATAGCTTTATATTTGTTAGTTTTGCACTGTCAAATTGAATGAAAACCGTTCTATCTGTACGACATTGTGATTTTGTGCATTATTATAATAAGAGACAAATATAGAAGATTTTTCTAAACAAAAAACAAAATAACTTTATCACTAATAATTATTCTTAATTGTTTTCATTTTTCGGTGTAAAATGTATTTAGAATAAACATATTTATTTGTGAAAGATATAGAAAAGCTATACAACAGGTTCTATGAACGGCACAACGAAAATCGTGTTAGGATCAATGGGAAACATGCCGTTAGCTGCCAATATCGAAATTCATTTATGAAACAAAAAACAAGCAATGTGTAGGCATACGGTGCTGATAAAGCTATATTAAAGGCAACTGTATATGAAAAATATCACTACCTAAAGGTATTGTTTCTTTTAGATCAACATAGTGTACCATCAGCATGTTTGCATAAAGATAAAAGTTACATAATGTACGCATCAAGATATTTGTTTAATTTAAAATCTTGTATTTTATAAGCAATGTTTAAGTTACTTTTTCCTAGCTTTAGTTACAACTTTACTTTTACCATGTGTATTCATTCCTTCTATATTATTAATTGTAAATATTCATTTCTTATTGTTGTTATCACGCATTTTGTACATATGTCAGCAGAGAGCCTTAATAATGTTGTTATAACTTGTGCCCAAACCTATTGTTACTATGACAATACACTATGTTAAAACTAAACTTAAGTTCATGTCATATTTCTTACTGTTATATTTGTTTACGTATAACCAATTGTAGGATCATGCGTATGTGACACCGGTTATATAGACGAAGATTGCTCAGTGGGTGCCGATCAGCCACCGATTATGTCAGGTATTCCGGATGGAGGTCTGTGTGACCGTCAGTTACGATCTTGCAAACAGACGTCGGTTTTTGGCGACAGAATAGTGGATACAGTGAACTTAAAATGCAAGCTAATACCTTTCAAGGTAATGTGATAGAGGCATATATTCATCTGTTTGCTTTTAAGGTATGGAACTATTTAAAGAAACGCATTGCATATATTTTCTGTGTACAAAATACATGATCACATTGATATAATAACTAGTTTGACATTTTTTCACAACGTATTTAGGTGATGTCAAAATGCAATTTAATAGCTGCTTATCCATAAGAGTGTATGTATTGACTAAGCAACTACGTTTATTGTTGACAGAACGTCCATGTGAAAATGTGTCGAATATGTGCGTTAGTAAATGCCTTTACTGTATAAATTTGATTGCGATTCAGAAAATATTACTGATATATTTTGATATTTGCAGGTAGACACTCAGTCTCAAATAACATTTGAGCCAGCTGTTGAATTGACAGCTGAAATAATGTCGTTTGTCGAGGTAAGATGCCCACTACCATCTAAGAGAGAAAAGCGAGAGGCAGAAGGCATCACGAAGAGTGACGTCATAGCCAATGGCTTTAAAGTTGCAGTCAGCAATAATGGTGTTCATTATAGCTCTGAAGATACAATCATTATTTTTGACTCCACTTGTGTCACCTGCTCAAAGACTGCCGGAAATATAGTGTGTCAACAAGAAGTAAGTTCATTATACTTTATGTACATTATTGCACGTATTACAACAATAAACCTTTTATAATCATAAAGTAAATAATGTTCGATTGCCAGTTTTGCAACTGAGCAATTTATAAGTGCACATATGTGTTCCTATATGTTAACTTAGTATTTCTTGTATAAGCTTACAATAATCTGATAGCAGCTTTAAAGCAATCTTATTAACAGTCAACATACAAATGGATTTGTATAAACTACAATCTGTTATATTGAACAAACATTACTTATTTCAGCAAAATGACTGAGTTCCCATGAACCCAGTTATATAATATTGATTTTTGTCATAATAAACACTTTCAAACTTGTTGACAAAATACTCGTTTACAATGTGTTTAAATATTCTGAGTCATCTCTGTAAACACATCCTACAACGTTTAAGTCGTTCACTTCTGAAAGAACACAATTTCACTCACACACTAAGAAACGCAATTTTCTACAGTTTACACATCACAAATAATCACTCTGTTCGCAATGTTTAAAAAAATAAACCCACTTATACAGAATGTAATTCAAAACATGTGCACGGAAATTCTCAACTTTTATACACAACAGGTCATGGTCTTAACGAAAACTGCAATTAGTGATTCACCTTTGTAAACTTAAGCGCACCCCGGTCTTCTTTGACCAGTAGGAAGCTGCACATTAAAGACACAGAAGGACAAGGCGCACATTTACATCATAACAAGAAAACAATTATCAGTAAGGAAAATGATTTAAAATATTAGAGTAACAACATCGTTTTCACTCTCTCTCTTTCTCTCTTTCTCTCTGTCTTTGCATGTCTCTGCCTCTCTCTCTCTCTCTCTCTCACTGTGATTCTCCGATCCTTATAAATCATTCGACGTAAAATACCAGATGTTTGTTAATAAGACCATTGACATTTATTTTGGATTTTTCTAGCCCGGTTATTGCAGTTGGGACGGCACTTGCTATAAACTTGGGGAGTCGCATGGCTGTGAAATATGCAGCAGAACAGATTCTCTGACCCTGCAATGGCTACCTGGTCCAGGTTGTATATATCTTAATGAACTGAGTTTTAATGTGATAATTTCTACATTTAAAGGGAATGGGAGTTTTCATGTGACCAAATATTCAGATGGCAAGTAAAGCCGATATTTATCGCATTGAATGAATTGATTAATAAGTTGATTGATAAATTATTTATTTATTCATTCATTTACTCATTCAGTTGGTTAGATTTATTTATTTTTAGGATTTTGACTGTTTTTTATTTAAATACTACACATATGAACAACAAAATGCAAAAATCACCTGTTAAATAGAAAAACCTCAATACTTATACCAGAAATATACTCAAAATGTTTTATATGATATTCTGATGCTGCTTGATATCGTCTTGCAAACAATTATCAGCAATGTTTAAGGAGGAGCCATTGCTGGCTAATTTCCAAATATGGAAACTTTTTCTGTCACATCTACAACGTCTTGTTTTATCTCGATATCCAACTTCAAAGTGCTAATGTGTAGATCCACGCCCGCCAAATGTTTGCTCTACGCTGCTCTAGGCTCTCCTTGTAACTATAGCCTTCATTTGTATGCGAGCAACACTCTTTCCAAGAAATAGTATTTCCTACATGCACACACTTCAGATGTTGCTTTTATCCGGCGAACACGTCGGGTTTAATGGTTTTTCTCCAAAAGCTTATGTTTTTATGTTTAATTGTCTTTCAATCAGATTGCCCGGCTCCTGTAACGCCGAATAGTTCTACAAAGACAATTTGGATAATAGTTGCAGTGGTTTTATCCGTTGTGATTCTGGTCGTGATCATAATTGTTGTTCTGTACTGTAAAAAGTAAGTAGAAGTATCAAATTTTGTTTTGAAAGCAATATCATTTTCTTGTAACATGAAAAATATATATAAAGAAGGCATTATGAAAATATACATTTGAAATTATAAAACAAAACATGTTGCATTATGTGGAGGTATATTTAAAAACAAAATATTGATCTTGTGTAAAACTCATCAATTTTTACTGTAAAATAAAAGTTACAAATGTTAAAGCTACAAGTAAACGTTATTTTATACCCGGAAATATCAAATAAAAATATGTTTTACGTATGTAACTAGTTGATG
>JAULCC010217640.1:0-20781 GCA_032358795.1 Nuttallia obscurata | reverse complement strand
ATACTTCTGTACACTGAAGAAAAGCGGTCTGTACTTGCCCAATTCAACACCTTATACTTCTGTACACTGAAGAAATGCTTTCTGAACTTGCCCTTTCAACACCTAATATTTCTGTACACTGAAAAAAATGCGTTCTGTACTTTCCCCTAAAACAACTTATACTTCTGTATACTGAAGAAATGCTTTCTGTACATGCTCCATTCAACACCTTATACTTCTGTACACTGAAGGAATGCTTTCTGTACATGCCCCTTTAACAATTTATACTTCTGTACACTGAAGAAATGCTTTCTTTCTATGAGCCTTTAACGACTTATACTTCTGTACACTGCAGAAATGCTTTCTGTACTTGCCCTTTTAACGGCATATTCGTGTAACACAATCTTTGATAGCTGAATACTTTTACCATCTTCCAGAACTCTCGTTTACCACGAGTCGTAATGAAATAGATTATAACAGTTCCAGTACTTTACATTGGTTTCAACATCTGTTTATTCTTATAGTTACAATAGTTATCAATTTTATTTTCTAAAAATACCAAATGTTTATGTAAGCCTGTATATCTAACAGCCGGCATATAGCTGAGTTAATCATGTGCAGAAATATTTACTACTTACTTAATATGTTATTCTCAGATATTATGTACGATCAAAGTATCTATATGCATTAAACAACCGATTGAATTGTGTTTCACAAGAATAATGTATAGTTTGTTTTTTCTTGCTCACTCGCTTTTAAGAAATATTAAATATATTGCGATTGTTAATTCTTTTTGAAATCAGATATATCATGACTTAAGTAAAGAACAATTTTAGTTCTCGAAATGAATATTAATTGCTGATGGCTATACTATTAACGACATTGCACTACGAGCCTATCATTACTACATGCCAACTAATGATTGCTTACAGTAGCCAAATGTAGACACAAATCGATCTAAAGTAAGATAACATGAACTTGCAGTACAATGCAGTCATTGCTGGACAAACCTTAGCAGGTAATCAGGAATGTTAGGAAATGTCAGCGTTTGACTAGACTTGTTTGGGTGATGTTTCTCGATGTTGTCCTGTTTGACATCTTATTATCAGATACCGATAGGTTTGGTAAACAGGTTAAAATGACATTTTGTATCGATCTGGTTCATATTACATGATTTACAAATTCTCTCTTCTCTTGGGATGTTATGAGACATGTACCTGCTTGACTCGATAATCTACTATGACGTAAGATTGGCATTAGCCAATCAAAGTACTGAAAGCGACAGAATATCACTTGAGTTGTCTTGATAAGAATGGCATACTCGATTTTAATGACTTTATTTAGTTTAACTAACAAAGAAAATGTTAAACGACGCCTCTATTCTCCATTTTCATTTTTCGTCCTTAGTGCTTTTTGTGCGTTTACAATAATTACATAAAGCATTGTACAAGAATGTTATTCATTTACTCATCTCAACAGTACTAAAATACTATGGTTAATTCCAAACCATTCGTGTATACATAGGCTTTGTGATCGGACTGGAAAAGCTGCCTCGAATCTCCTTTGTTACTTCAGCATTTAGTATATATAGGCTTTGTGATCGGATTGGAAAAGCTGCCTCGAATCTCCTTTGTTACTTCAGCATTTAGTATATATAGGCTTTGTGATCGGATTGGAAAAGCTGCCTCGAATCTCCTTTGGTACTTCAGCATTTAGTATATATAGGCTTTGTGATCGGACTGGAAAAGCTGCCTCGAATCTCCTTTGGTACTTCAGCGTTTCGTATATATAGGCTTTGTAATCGGACTGGAAAAACTGCCTCAAATCTTCTTTGGTACTTCAGCATTTAAAAATGCCAATAGTTTTACCCCAGAGTAAGTCAAAGGTCGAATATTACAATATATCAAGTAATTTCTGTTCCAAATTTTATGAGGAGGGTTTTGCAAAACGTACAACACCGTAAATTAGGGTCTATGTATTATACAAAACGCATTTTGCCTGATATGGTTAGTGATTTAGAAATGTTTACCTCAGATGGTTGGGTTCACAACCGAAATCATCAATGGCATCTATAGTTTGTTTTCTACCATCATGTGTTGCTAGGTTGAAACATATTTTCAAACATTGTTTTTCCAAAACTCGTGAATGCAGTTTAAGTTATTATTATTTTACCAAACCATGGCTACAAGGGTTTTGCGGTAAATACGTTATACATAATTAGAATTTAGTTTTAATGCAGTCAATATTTTAATCTTCAGTAAACAGACATTGTTCTCATAGTTGCAGTTTTTCACTGTCAACATCGGACTGATGCAATTTTGTTCACGTTCATAATCTTGGAGGCGAGCAAGCACTAAATATAACTATTGTTTGTCTGGCACAACCCTTATCCAGCCTCATATAAACCATTATGCCATCAAAGTCATAGTGAAGCCATGTGACATCGCTTATTAAACGACGCTAAATCATTTGCTCTGCTTCCTAATGATGTTTTCTTTAGAAGAATGAATATATATGAGAAGACATTAGATGTAAATGTTCCGGTTGATCTCCTATGCAAATTCACATACATACCATTTAATAAAAGCCATCACATATCAACGATTGATTTTTTAAAAAGTATGATGTATTGACAAATATGCCCCAGGCTTCAACATGTTCTTCTACCTGCATCAATTAAATGATTCAATCCACAGCAACGACTTGTATCGGCAGGTTACGAAGACCAACTGGAGCAACTGCCCAATCAATATATTGGATTCCTGATTTCTTGAAGTAATGTCATGTGATATGGCATAAGCCATGTGATGTTGGTTGAGACCATTGTGGCGCGTTGTACATGTGTGTTTAATTATATACTCTGGTGTGTAAACACGCTTTGACGACTGAGGTCTTCGACAAACAATAGGGTAATAGTTTTATTGATTTCTGCATGTCTATCTTCCGAGAATTATGCTGTTTCCATTATCTAGCTGAGACAATACAGCTTTAATGAAAAAGTCTTCATTTCAGTTGAACAAAGGTATTGATGATAATGATAAATCTAGCTACGAATTTAGCTAGGACAGTTATGTTGAATGTTAACTAAAGTGCCTGGTGTTTTCGTAACTCGCGCATTTATACAGTTACTTTAGCCATTTACCTGAAAAATATCTATCAACCATAAATTAACCTAGAAATGAAATAAAATCGCTCAACTCTATAACACAACTCATGATGATTGTGTATGGCATTATTTCCACCAATGTGTCAGCAATACAAAAACAATATATATAGTATTGATTTATCTCTTTTAAATAGACTATTATGTAACAAAGCCTACATGTTAACTACCCGTAATAAAATGTGTTACATGTTTCTTTACGCATGTGTACATAAACCAATTCTTATTTGTTGTTCAGGAGTATGTCTATTGGGAGGCTATATAAAGTTCGCGTCTTCTAGTCGAGTCAACAATATTCGTAACAAGGTAAACAACGATACCGAACAAGCACTAAATAACTATGAATCAATAGCGCATACCTGAATTGTCATCAATAGCGCATACCTGATTTGTCATCAATAGCGCATACCTGAATTGTCATATTTCATTATTGATGTTACCATTGCAAATAAATGGGAAATAAATTCGGAATGACTAAGTACACTGATGTAAACAAACAAAGTGACACATACTTTGATGTATCTAATACTTTAATGTTATAAAGATTAACGCAGCAATAATATAATATACCTACTGCAATGCTATGTATATGGCGGACAAAGTGACAATAGTCTGATTTACCAAACCTAGCTGATACTACTGTGTCGGACAAAGTGACAATACTCTGATTTACCAAACCTTATTTATACTACTTTGTCGGACAAAGTGACAATACTCTGATTTACCAAACCTAATTTATACTACTTTGTCGGACAAAGTGACAATACTCTGATTTACCAAACCTAATTTATACTTCTGTGTCGGACAAAGTGACAATACTCTGATTTACCAAACCTAATTTATACTACTTTGTCAGACAAAGTGACAATACTCCGATTTACCAAACCTAACTGATACTACTGTGTCTGACATTCATTTAACAAATACTTTGATGACACTGGCGAACGAATAGGCAGTAATATTGTTTACCGGATACATTGATGTAACCATGTCGGCATGGTAGGCATGGTAGACCAAGCGAAACCAATCTGATTTACCCAACACATTAATATTAACTTGGTGGACCAAGACAATCACACTGCTTCACCGAGTACATCAATGTTACCATAATAAACCAAACAACAAAAACCCTGATTTAACGAGAACTTCGATGATACTATGTTAGACCAAGCAACTACACCCTGATTTATATAATACATACTTGTTACTATGTTGAAACTATGTTTAGATGTACACGAGGAAACAACAACTCTCTGATTGAAAGAAAACAATGATGTTAAAACGGTGTTCCGAACAACAGCACTCTAATTTACAAAATACTTTGATGCTTCTATGTTGGACGAACCAATAAAACTGCGATTTACCAACAATGATATTGTGATTGTGAGTGAAAAAACAGCAATATTATGATGCACGGAAAACATCGATGTTACCTAGGTGGTTCAACACACTCTGTTTTACCAAATACAATGATGTAACCATGGCAGACCAGATAAAACGCTCTGTCTTACCAAATATAACGATTTACCACACTGGACCAATAACACACTCTTTCTTTCCAATAAAAACGATGTAACCATGGTGAACCAAACAAAACACACTGCTTTTCCAATAACAACGATGTAACCATGGTGGATCAAACATCACACTCTTTTTTCCTTTAACAACGATGTAACCATGGTTGACAAAACAAAACACTCCTGTTTTCCAATAACAACGATGAAACCATGGTAGACCAAACAACTACTTTGCTTTTCCAAAAACAACGATGAAACCATGGTAGACCAATCAACACACTCTGCTTTTCCAATAACAACGATGTAACAATGGTGGACCAAACAACACACTACGCTTTTCCAATTACAAAGACGAAACCATGGTGGACCAAACAACACACTCTGTTTTCCAATAACAACAATGTAACCATGGTGGACCAAACAACTTATTCTGTTTTACCAATAACATCGATGTTACCATGGTGGACCAAAAAACAAACTCTGCTTTTCCAATAACAACGATGTAACCATAGTAGACTTTCAAATAACAAAGACGTAACAATGCTTAACCAAATAACACACTCTGGTTTTCTTATAACAACGATGTTTACATTGTGGACCTGACAACACACTCTGCTTTTACAATAACAACAATGGTACCATGATGGACCAAACAACACACATTCTGTTACCATTAACAACGATGTAACTATGGTGAACCAAACAACACACTTGCCTTTCCAATAACAACGATGTAACAATGGTGGACCAAACAATACACTTTGCTTTTCCAATAACAACAATGTAACCATGGTGGACCAAATAACACTTTCTGTGTTACTATAAACAACGATTTTGCCATGGTGGACCAAACAACACACTCTGCCTTTCCAATTTCAACGATGTAACCATGGTGGACCAAATAACACACTCTGTTCTAAAAACAACGATGTAACCATGGTAGACCAAACAACACACTCTGCTTTTCCAATAACAACGATGTAACCATAGTAGACCAAACAACACACTCTGCTTTTCATAACAAAACCAATTGTAACAATGATGGACCAAACAACACACATTCTATTACCATTAACAACGATGTAACTATGGTGAACCAAACAACACACTTGCCTTTCCAATAACAACGATGTAACAATGGTGGACCAAACAATACACTTTGCTTTTCCAATAACAACAATGTAACCATGGTGGACCAAATAACACTTTCTGTGTTACCATTAACAACGATATTGCCATGGTGGACCAAACAACAAACTCTGCTTTTCCAATAACAACGATGTAACCATAGTAGACCAAACAACACACTCTGCTTTTCATAACAAAACCAATTGTAACAATGGTGGGCGAAACACTATGCCTTTCAAATAACAAAGACGTAACAATGCTTAACCAAATAACACACTCTGGTTTTCTTATTACAACGATGTTTACATTGTGGACCTGACAACACACTCTGCTTTCACAATAACAACAATGGTACCATGGTGGACCAAACAACACACTCTTTGTTACTATTTACAACGATGTAACTATGGTGAACCAAACAACACACTTGCCTTTCCAATAACAACGATATAACCAAGGTGAACCTAACATCACGCTCTGTTTTCAAAAAACACTGATGCAACAATGGTAGACCAAACAAAGCACTCTGCTTTGCCAATAAAAGCGAGGTAACCATGGTGGACCAAACACCACAATCTGCCATTTTAATAACAACGATGTAACAATGGTGGACTAAAAAACACACTACGCTTTTCCAATTACAAAGACGAAACCATGGTGGACCAAACAACACACTCTGTTTTCCAATAACAACGATGTAACCATGGTGGACCAAACAACTTATTCTGTTTCACCAATAACATCGATGTTACCATGGTGGACCAAAAAACAAACTCTGCTTTTCCAATAACAACGATGTAACCAAAGTAGACCAAACAACACACTCTGCTTTTCAAAAAAAACAAATACTAACAATTTTGGACAAAACACTACGCCTTTCAAATAACAAAGACGTAACAATGCTTAACCAAATAACACACTCTGGTTTTCTAATAACATCGATGTTTACATTGTGGACCTGACAACACACTCTGCTTTTACAATAACAACAATGGTACCATGGTGGACCAAACAACACACTCTATGTTACCATTAACAACGATGTAACTATGGTGAACCAAACAACACACTTGCCTTTCCAATAACAACGATGTAACCATGCTGGATCAAACAACACACTCTGTTCTAAAAACAACGTTGTAACCATGGCGGACCAAACAACACACTCTGTGTTACTATAAACAACGATGTAACAATGGTGGACCAAATAACACAATCTGTTCCAAATACAACGATGTAACCATGATGGACCAACCAACACGCTCTGTGTTACCATTTACAATGTAACCATGGTGGACCAAACAACACACTATGCCTTTCCAATTTCAACGATGTAATCATGGTGGACCAAACAACACGATCTGTTTTCTAAAAATAATGATATAACCATGGTAAACCAAACAACACGCTCTGTTTTCTATTAACAATGTAACCATTGTAGACCAAACAACACACTCTGTATTACCATTAACAACAATGTAACCATTGTGGACCTGACAACACACTCTGTGTTACCATTAACAACAATGTAACCATGGTGGACCAAACAGCACACTCTGCTTTTCCAATTAAAACGATATAACCAAGGTGAACCTAACATCACGCTCTGTTTTTACAAAAAACACCGATGCGACAATGGTAGACCAAACAAAACACTCTGCTTTGCCAATAACAACGAGGTAACCATTGTGGACCAAACAAAGCAATTTCCTTTTCTATTAACAATGTAAACATTGTGGACCAAACAACACATTCTGTGTTACCATTAACAGCAATGTAACCATGGTGGACCAAACAACACACTCTGTGTTACCATTAACAGCAATGTAACCATGGTTGACCATACAACACACTCTGCTGTTCCAATTAAAACGATATAACCAAGGTGAACCTAACATCACGCTCTGTTTTCTAAAAAACACCGATGCAACAATGGTAGACCAAACAAAGCACTCTGCTTTGCCAAACACCACAATCTGCCATTTCAATAACAAAGATGCAACCATGCTGGACCAGACAACCCATTTTGTTTAACAATAACATCGATATTATCTTGGTGCACCAATAACACACTGTGCATTTACACTAACAACGATGTTATCATGGTGGAACCAAGATCACTCTGCTTTTCCAATAACAAGGATGCAACCATGCGGCTGAACCACACGATCTATTTTGAATAACAACGATGCAACCATGGTGGACCAAACAACATATTCTGTTTTACGATAGCATCGATGTTACCATGGTGGACAAAACAACACACTGTTCTAAAAACAACGATGTAACCATGGTAAACAAAAAACCAATCTGCTTATCCAATACAGCGATGCAACCATGGCGGACCAAACAACACTCTGCTTTTCCAATAACATGATGCAACCATGGTAGACAAAAAAACACCCTCTGCTTTTCCAATAACAACGATGTAACCGTGCTGAACCAAACAACACACTCTGCTTTTCCAATAACAACGATGTAATCATGGTGGACCAAGCAACAGACTCTGTTTTACCATTAAACCAATGTTACCATCTTGGAGACACAACACTTCTTTTGCAATAACAACGATGTAACCATGGTAGACCAATGAACGCACTTTGCTTTTTCAATAACAACGATGCAACCATGGTGGACCAAACAAAACACTCTGCTTTTCCAATAACAACGATGTTATAATGGTTGACCAAACAACATACTCTGCTTTGACTATTTCAACGATGTCACCATGGTGGACAAAACAAAACATTCTGGTTTTCGAATAACAACGAAGTAACCATGGTGGAAAAAACAACACACTCAGTTTTTCCAATAACAACGATGTAACCATTGTGGACAAAACAACACACACTTCTTTAACCATTAACAACGATGTAACCATGGTGGACCAAACAACAGACTCTGTTTTACAATTACAACGATGGCACCATAGTTGACCAAACAACACTCTCTTCTCTTTCAATTAACAATGTAATCATTGTGGACCAAACAACACACTCTGCTTTTCCAATAACAACGATTTTACCAATTTGTACCAAACAACACTTTGTTTTACGATAACATTGATGTTACCATGGTGGACCAAACAACACACTATGCATACCAAATACAACGATGTAACCATGGTGTATGACACTCCGCTTTTCCAGTTGCAACGTTTTAAGCATGGTCTATGTCACTCCACTTTTCCAGTTACAACGATGTAACCATGGTGTAAGACACTCTGCTTTTACAGTTACAACGATATAAGCATGGTCTATGACACTTCGCTTTTCCAGTAACAACGATGTAACCATGGTGTATGACACTCCGCTTTTCCAGTTACAACGAGTTCACCATGGTGTATGACACTCTGCTTTTTACAGTTGCAATGATATAAGCATGGTCTATGTCACTCCACTTTTCCAGTTACAACGATGTAACCATGGTGTAAGACACTCTGCTTTTACAGTTACAACGATATAAGCATGGTCTATGACACTTCGCTTTTCCAGTAACAACGATGTAACCATGGTGTATGACACTCCGCTTTTCCAGTTACAACGAGTTCACCATGGTGTATGACACTCTGCTTTTACAGTTACAACGATATAACCATGGTCTACGACACACCGAATTTCAAGTTACAACGATGTAACCATGGTGATTGACACTCTGCTTTTACAGTTACAACGATATAATCATTGTGTATGACACTCTGCTTTTACAGTTACAACGATATAACCATGGTGTATGACACTCTGTTTTTCAAGTTACAACGATGTTACCATGGTGTATGACACTCTGCTTTTCAAGGTACAACGATGTAACCATGGTGTATGACACTTTGCTTTTGAAGTTACAATGATGTAAACATGGTGTATGACATTCTGCTCATACATGGTGTATGACCCTCTGCTTTGACATGGTGTATGACACTCTGCTTTTACAGTTACAACGATATAACCATTGTGTATGACACTCTGCTCATACATGGTGTATGACACTCTGCTTTTCAAGTTACAACGATATAACCAGGGTGTATGACACTCTGCTTTTCAAGTAACAACGATGAAACCATGGTGTATGATACTCTGCTTTTACAGTTACAACGATTAACCATGGTGTATAACACTCTGCTTTAACAGTAACAGCAATGCAACCATGGTGTATGACACTCCGCTTTTACAGTTACAACGATGTAACCATGGTGTATAACACTCTGCTTTAACAGTAACAACAATGCAACCATGGTGTATGACACTCTGCTTTAACAGTTACAACAATGCAACCATGGTGTATGACACTCCGCTTTTACAGTTACAACGATGTAACCATGGTGTATGACACTCTGCTTTTCCAGTTACAACGATTTCACCATGGTGTATGACACTCTGCTTTTCAAGTTACAACGACATAACCATGGTGTATGACACTCTTCTTTTACAGTAACAACGATGTAACTATGGTGTATGACACTCTGCTTTTCCAGTTACAACGATTTCTCAATGGTGTATGACACTCTGCTTTTCAAGTTACAACGATGTAACCAAGCTGAATGACACTCTGCTTTTACAGTTACAACGATGTAATCATAGTGTATGACACTCTGCTTTTACAGTTTCAACGATGTTACCATAGTGTATAACACTCTGCTTTAACAGTTACAACGATGTAACCATTGTGTAAGACACTCTGCTTTTCAAGTTACAACGATGAAACCATGGTGTATGACACTCTGCTTTTCCAGTTACAACGATGTAACCATGGTGTATGACACTCTGCTTTTACAGTTACAACGATGTAACCATGGTGTATGACACTCTGCTTTTACAGTTACAACGATGTAACCATGGTGTATGACACTCTGCTTTTCCAGTTACAACGATGTAACCATGGTGGACCAAACAACACACTCTGCCTTTTCAAATAACAACAATGTAACCATTGTGGACCAAAATATTAACACAATCTGCTTTTCCAATAACAACGATATAAACATGGTGGACAAAACAACACACTCTGCCTTTCTAATTAAAACGATGTAACCATGGTTGACCAAACATCACACTCTGTCTTACCAATATTAACAATGTAACCATTGTGGACCAAACAACATTTCTTGCTTTTCCAGTAATATGGATGTTACCAAACAACACACTCTGGTTAACCATTTAAAACGATGTTACAATGGTGGTCCAACAACAACACTGTTTTACCAATAAAGAAGATGTTACCATTGTGGACCAAACAACACACTCTTTTTTATAATCAACAACGATGTAACCATATTGTCCCAAACAACCCATTCTGCTTTTCTATAACAATGATGAAACCAAGGTGGACCAACCAACACACTCTGCCTTTTCTATAACAACGATTTAACCACGGTGGACCAAACAACACATTCTGCCTTTTCCATAACAACGATGTAACCATGTCAGACCAAACAACACACGCTGTTTTACCAATAACAACACACTGTTTTAGCAATAACATCGATTTGTCGACCAAACAAAAAATTCTGCATACCAATGACAACGATGTAACCATGGATGACCAAACAACACACTGTTTTTTACCAATACCAACCAAGTAACCATGATGACCAAACAACACACTCTGTTTTACCAATAAAAACGTTGTAACCATATATACCAAGCAAAACACTCTGTTTTACCAATAAAAATAAAGTTACCATGGTTGACAGTATCAGAAACAATGATGTGACCATGGTTAACAAAGCAACTTATTCTGCTGTATCAAGAACAACGATGTATCAATGGTGGAAGAAACAATGCACTCTGTTGTACCAGAACAACCATGTAACCATGGTTGTCATAACAACATGCTCTGCTTCACCAATTATAACGAAGCAGCTATGGTAGATCAAGCAACATTTCTGCTTTGCCAGTAACAATTGTGCTACCATGGTCTACCAAACACCATACTCGCTATAACAATTACAACGATGTTACCATGGTGGACCAAGCAACACACTGCTATTAAAAAACAATGATTTTACCAATATGGATCAAGCATCACACCCTTTTTTAACCAATTAAAATTATGTAACCAAGGCGAACCAAACGACACAGTCTGTTTCCAATAACATTGAAACTAAAATGGCTGACCAAACAACACATTTTGCTTTACCAATAACAACGATGTTACGATAGTGGACCAAGTAACACACACTGCTTTAGCAATAACAAGGCAACCATGGTGGTTTAAACAAAATACGCTGCTTTACCAGTAACAATGATGTAACCATGGTAGACCAAACAATTAACTCTGTTTTACCACAAATACTATGTAAACAAGGTGGCCAAAGCAACAAACCCTGCTTTACCGATAACAACGAAACAATCACCGTGGACCTTACATCACACACTGCTTTACCATTTACAAAGATGTAAACAAACAATACACACTGCTTTACCAATAACAATGATGTCACCATGGTGGACCAAACAACAAATTCTGATTAACGAATAACAACGATGTAACCATGGTGGACCATACATCACACACTGCTTTACCAAAAACATAGATGTAACGATTGCGGACCAAACAACAGTCTCTGTTGTACCAATCACAACGATGTAACCATGGTGGACCAAAAAACACACTCTCTTTAACGAATAACAACGATGTAACCATGGTGGACCATACGTCACACACTGCTTTACCAATTACAAAGATGTAACGATTGGGGACCAAACAACAGTCTCTGTTGTACAAATTACAGCGATGTAACCATAATGGACGAAGCAACACACTATCGTTAACGAATAACAACGATATAACCCTGGTGGACCATACATCACACACTGCTCTAAAAATTAAAAAGATGTAACGATTGCGGACCAATCAACACTCTCTGTTGTACCAAGCACAACAATGTCACCATGGTGGACCAAACAACACACTCTGTTGTACCAAGCACAACGATGTCACCATGGTGGACCAAACAGCACACTCTCTTTAACGAATAACAACGATATAACCATGGTGGACCATACATCACACACTGCTTTACCAATAACAAAGATGTAACGATTGCGGAACAAACAACACTCTCTGTTGTACCAATCACAACGATGTATCCATAGAGGACGAAGCAACACGCTCTAACGAATAACAACGATGTATCCAAGGTGGACCATACATCACACACTGCTTTACCAGTTACAAAGATGTATCGATGTAGGACCAACCAATACACTCTGCTTTTTCAATAAGAATGAAATCACCATGATGGACCAAACAAAACACTCTGTTTAACGAATAACAACGATGTAACCATGATGGACCATACATCACACACTGCTTTACAAATTACAAAGATGTAACGATTGCAGACCAAACAATACACTCTGCTTTTCCAATAACAACGATGTCACCATGGTGGACCAAACAACACACTCTGTTGTACCAATCACAACGATGTCACCATGGTGGACCAAACAACACACTCTCTTTAACGAATAACAACGATGTAACCATGGTGGACCATACGTCATACACTGCTTTACCACTTACAACAATGAAACCGTGGTTGTCCTAACATCATACTGCTTTACCAATAACAAAGATGAAACGATTGCGGAACACTCTCTGTTGTTCCAAGCACAACGATCTCACCATGATGGACCAAACAACACACTCTCTTTAACGAATAACAACGATATAACCATGGTGGTCCATACATCACACACTGCTTTACCAATAACAAAGATGTAACGATTGCAGACCAAACAACAAACTCTACTTTTTTCAATAACAACGATGTCACCATGGTGGACCAAACAACACACTCTGTTTAACGAATAACAACGACGTAACCATGGTGGACCATACGTCACACACTGCTTTACCAATTACAAAGATGTAACGATTGCGGACCAAACAACAATCTCTGTTGTACCAATCATAACGATGTAACCATAGTGGACGAAGCAACACACTTTGTTCTACCAATAACAACGATGTAACAATTGTAGATCAAATATCATAAACTTCTTCACCAAAAACATTGATATAACCATGGTGCACCAAACAACACTATTCCGATTTACTTATAACAACGATGTTTCGATTGCGAACCTAGCAACACACTCTACTTTTCCAATAACAACGATGTGACCATACATGATTAAGCAACACACACTGCTTTTCCAAAATCAATGAAGTAACCATGGTGGAACAAACAGCACACTATCCATTACCAATAACAACGATGTAACTATGGTGGACCAAGCAACACACTCTACTTTTCCAACAACAGTGATGTAACCATGTTCGACCAAACTGCAGACAGTGCTTTACCATAACAACAATGTTACCATGGAGTACAGGGTTTTCTGCAGGAGAATCATTTCATTTCAATATCCTGTCTAGCTTTCTTCCCTGATGTGAATTCTCTTCAAGTATTACGGGACCAGCTTGGAAGACGTCACGTCAGTTACCGTCAGCAGCTGGTAGAGGCATTCGTGGTGGAGTGGGCGAACATTACCCAGTCAGTATAGAATGAGGCGTCTGATATAGAGTATGCGACGCAGATGCCAATCTGTACTCATTACACAGCCAGGGGAGTCATACCCGCTACTAAGTTATTTGACATTTTGTATTTCTAGTCACCATCATTTATGGCAGATTTAAGATGCATATGCGTGAAATCTTTTCTGAACATCAGCTATCTCATTTCACAATACTCAAGTGTACACACTATACATATGATCGTACCGATAGGTCATATTGTATAAAAGATACAGGGGTATATAAATGCAATGAACAGCTAGAACACTAAAGTAAACGTCCTTTTCAGAAATAGTATTAAAACCGACGTGTTACACATCATATTCCTCTCGGAATATGTATTAACTTCTTGTATAAATATGTATGCATTTTGATACTGTATGAACCTGTCATTGTCCATGTAATATTTTTGGTTGTATGTATGTGTACTGGTAGCGGTATGACCTTTGTATTAATAAGCTATCTACATGTTCTCTTTCTATATCTATCTATAAAACTGGTTACTTTTTATTGACGCCGAGTTTATATAAACTGTATGTAGAACATTGTTTTGGTGATAAAACTGGTTTGGTAAGACGATATAAAGTTTTGTAAATAGTTAGTGTAGTAAGTTGTTGTATGCAGCATTATTTGGTTTCCATTATCCATGTTGTAAGTATCTTTCTGTCGGATTGTTTTTATTTGAACTATCCGTGTTGTATGTGGCTTTCTGCCTGCATTATTTTGGCTGTCTTTGTATGTGACGTAAGTGATTATCTCCCGCCATTTTTTGACTATCATTATACGTATAGTTAGTGATGTTCAACCGTCATTATTTGGCAGTCAATAAACATGTTGTAATATTTTCCTACCGGCATTATTTGAATTCAATTTTCAATGTTGCAAGTGATTTTTAGCGACATTATTAGGGTGTCAATAATTTATCACACGTGTACTGAGTGATTTTCTACCGACATTTTTTGACTATCCAATGTACGTGTAAGTGTTTTCTACCGGCATTATTTCGTTGCAAATGTGCATTTAGTAATCAATTTTCTACTATGTTCTTCAACGTCTTTATTTATATAATAAATATATTTTCTACCGAACTTTCGTAACTGTCATTTTTTTATTTGTAGTATAGGAATCTCAACCGATTCCTTCGGGCTGCTATAATACATATACATGTATTAGGTAAGGTTCAATCGGTAGTGTTTAATTGCAATTATGTATGTACAAGTCGTAAAGGAATCTCTACTGGCATTATTTGACTGCCATAATGTATGAAGTAATATAATCTCTATTGACATCATTTAGCTGCAATTACTTATGAAGTAAAGGAATTTATAACGATACAATTTAACGGCAATTATATAAGAAAAAACATAATCTCTACCGGCATTATTTAACCACAATTATGTATGAAGTAATAGAATCCCTATCGACATTATTTAATTGGTATTATGTATGATGTAAAAAACATTTACCGACATTATCTAACTGGTTTAACGAATGAGGTTGAAGAATCTCTTCCGGCATTATTTAATGCAATAATGTATAAAGTTAAATAGTCGACGTTGTTTACAGCTATTATGCATGACCCAAATTAATCTTAACCGACATTTTTACTGGTATAATGTATAAAGTAGAAGAATCTCTACCGACATTATACTCGTATAACTGCAATTATTTGTGACGTAAAAGAATCTCTATCGACATTTTTAACTGCAATTAACCATGACGTAACATTAACATTACCGATATATCAAACTGTATTTTAGTATGTAGTACAATAATCTCTTCCGACAAAATGCATGTAGTAAAAGAATATCTCCCTACATTATTAAACTGTCTTTTAGTTTGTAGTAAAAGAAAATCTATCAACAATATATAGCTGACGAAATGTATGTAGTAAAAGAATCTATAACGACAAAATATAAGTGTAGTTTAGCATGCAGTAAAAGAAAATCTACCGAAATTATTTAAATGTATTTAACTATGTAGTAAAAGAATATCTACTGACATTATTTAACTGTCTTTTAGTATAGAGTAAAATAATATCTACCGACATTGTTTAACTGACAAAATGTGTGTAGTAAAAGAATATCTACCGACATTATTTAACTGACAAAATGTATGTAGTAAAAAATATCTACCAACATTATTTAACTGACAAAATGTGTGTAGTAAAAGAATATCTACCGACTTTATTTAACTGACAAAATGTATGGTGTAAAAGAATACCTACCGACATTATTTCAATGTTGTTTAGTATGTAGTAAAAGAACATCTACCGACATTATTTAAATGCATTTAAGTACGTAGTCAAAGAATATTTACCGACATTATTTAAATGCATTTTAGTATGTAGTAAAAGAATATCTACTGACATTATTTATCTGATAAAATGTATGCAGTAAAAGAATATCTACCGACATTATTTAAATGTATTTTAGTATGTAGTCAAAGAATATCTACCGACATTATTTCAATGCTGTTTAGTATGTAGTAAAGTAATATCTACTGACATTATTTAACTGAAAAAATATATGTAGTAAAAGAATATCTACCGACATTATTTAAATGCATTTTAGTATGTAGTTAAAAGAATATCTACCGACATTATTTCAATGCTGTTTAGTATGTAGTAAAAGAATATCTACCGACATTATTTAACTGATAAGATGTGTGTTGTAAAAGAATACCTACCGACATTATTTAACTGACAGAATGTGTGTATTAAAAGTATATCTACCGACTTAATTTAATTGACAAAAGGTATGTAGTAAAGGAATATCTACCGACATTATTTCAATGTTGTTTAGTATGTAGTAAAAGAATATCTACCGACATTATTTCAATGTTGTTTAGTATGTAGTAAAAGAATATCTACCGACATTATTTAAATGCATTTTAGTATGTAGTAAAAGTATAACTACCAACATTATTTAAATGCATTTTAGTATGTAGTCAAAGAATATTTACCGAAATTATTTAAATGCATTTTAGTATGAAATAAAAGAATATCTGCCGACATTATTTAACTGACAAAATAAATGTAGTAAAAGAATAAATACCGATATTATTTCAATGTTGTTAAGTATGTAGTAAAAGAATATCTACCGGCATTATTTTAGTGCATTTTAGTATGAAGTAAAAGAATATCTACCGACATTATTTAAATGCATTTTAGTATGTAGTAAAAGAATATCTACCGACATTATTTAACTGACAAAATATATGTAGTAAAAGAATATTTACCGACATTATTTCAATGCTGTTTAGTATGTAGTCAAATAATATCCTACGACATTATTTAACTGACAAAATGTGTGTAGTAAAAGAATATCTACCGACATTATTTAACTGACAAAATGTATGTAGTAAAAGAATATCTACCGACATTATTTCAATGTCGTTTAGTATGAAGTCAAATAATATCTACTGACATTATTGAAATGCATTTTAGTATGTAGTAAAAGAATAGATACCGACATTATTTAAATGCGTTTTAGTATGTAGTAAAAGAATATCTACCGACATTATTTAAATGCATTTTAGTATGTAGTAAAAGAATATCTAATGACATTATTTAACTGACAAAATGTATGTAGTAAAAGAATATTTACCGAAATTATTTCAATGTTGTTTAGAATGTAGTCAAATAAAATCTACTGACGTTATTTAAATGCATTTTAGTATGTAGTAAAAGAATATCTACCGACATTATTTAAATGCATTTTAGTATGTAGTAAAAGAATATCTACCGACATTATTTAAATGCATTTTATTATGTAGTAAAAGAATATCTACCGACATTATTTAACTGACAAAATGTATGTAGTAAAAGAATATCTACCGAAATTATTTAACTGACAAAATGTATGTATTAAAGAAAACTACCGACATTATTTAAATGCATTTTAGTATGTAGTGCAATAATCTCTACCGACATTATTTAACTGGCTTTATGTTTGTAACAAGTGACTCTATACCGACATTATATAACTGCCACAATGTATGTAATAAAAGAATTTATACGACATTATTTAACTGGCTTTATGTTTGTAACAAGTGAATCTATACCGACATTATATAACTGCCACAATGTATGTAATAAATGAATCTATACGACACTATTTAACTGCAATTATTCTCCTACGGTATGTTACATAGGCCAAGTGCTTCGTGTAAAATTGTTATATTATGTAAACATAACTAGTATTTTTTCTGAAGTGTCTAGTACATCTATTGTATAGTGTGTTGTCTAACAGTTGTTGATACTCTTTGTTTAAATGAACACTTTTATTATAAAACATTATTATTTACAGTTCAGAAACAGTCTTTATAATGACTGTCGCAATGTTTACCTTTTATATCGAAACTATAAATATTCGCAATATTGAAAAAAAGTAGCATTGCATTAAGTTAATTCATTAAAACTTTTTAAAATACTTGAATGTTATTAGTACAAAGTATTTAATGTCAATAAACTTAGGTTAAAACCGAAACTATTCGTAACATTTTATCATGGCGTCGTCACGTTTATGTTTTTAAGAAAATGTTATGTAAGAAAGTTATGATTAAAGCTAACATGAGAGAAGCAAGATATTCATACCACACTTATAATACACTTATATATATACAATCAGAAAAACAAACTCACCCGCTGTGGTGATACCTATCGTCGTCCACTCTTTGCTTCATTCGAAACCGTTGAAACTTCACACGTGATTGAACGATATTGCTATAAAAACTGAAAGCATGGTAGTATGGAATACTCTATGATATGTGTAACTTTGATGGATCCAGAAAAAGCTTGCATCTACATGTAAATATCTTATTAAGTAAAACAACAATGGAGGTTACTCAGGGGGATAAAGGCCATAGAATGAATAATTGTGCTAATTTTCGGCCCAAAATTGTTTCCAAAAGATGACGGTGTAAATGCTGGCGCAGTGGGGACTAGGAACACATAAACAGCACATCCGAAGCTGCTTTTACAAACCAGACCCGTCATGGGAGCAATGTTACGGTCTTCATTCTCTTCGTTATTTCAGTTTATTTGCGCGTGTAATTAAATAGAACAGACCATCTAAACCACTATGGCTCATGAAGAGTCCTACCAAATGCATGTTAAATATGTTTCGAAACCTTTACTTTATTTTGTTTCTGCTTAAGATAGATTCAAACTAGTTAAAAACAATAGTGTTTGTATGACCAAGCCACCAGTTTACCGGACACCTTAAGATAATTATTACTGTGTTTTCACTAAATAGGTATAACAGCATTTCGCAACGGGGTGGGGGTATGATAAGGTAAAATGTGTTTTATTGCTCCTTAGTTGGAACTAGGCCACGTCCTACATCTGGACTTAAGACCTGTGAAAGTAATTTTGAAGTGAAAAACAGGACCACCATTATATTTACTTTTATTATGGTCTATTTCGTTGACTAGTTTCTATGTTACTGTTAAGTACATGGAAAAACACATTCTTAGTCTACACAATCAACTTTAATTTCTTTTTATCACCAAAAAGAAATGAAATACTGTGTAGTAAGCGATATAGAATAAATACATTTTTATAGTTTTACGTCTTTCTGTTTAACAATATCGGCATGAGCTTTTAATGCCGAAAGTGTCAAACTTCCGTCATTTGCTTAGTTTTACTAACCCAATATCAACAAACAATACAGTTTTGTTTGTAATGTTTTAGACTTTATCACATAAAACTACCTCTGACAGTGTATGAAACTCATTACTTAAATATCATTATACACTAGAATAATATGGATATTTGCGTACCTGTCTGGCACTATGAAGTATTTTAAAGCGCCTGATTAAACTGGAAACCACGGTGACGTCACTTTCGACTTACCGGAATCGTAGAATAAGGATGTAATTATTGAGAAGTATGTGTATTCAGTTGACACATCCCTGTCGTATGTGATAAAAAGAACCTTACATTCATGTTGATTTATTATCATTTCATTGTATACGTTGATGATAAATCAACTCTCACACTCATGTATGATAATCTATTTATGCATTTCCATTTTTCTATTACAACTAAACTCACTTTAAAGTATATATCACTATATATCAACTATTCATCCTCGGAGAAGGCATATATGACCCCGCAAGTTTCCTATCTAAATATCCAATAACTGAACGGCTTCGTAGTATGCTTTATAAAAATAAAATACTATCTCGATGTGACAAGGCATATCATGTTTACCTATCACAATTTGCTAAAGCGTTTTAAAATCTAATGTGAAAAAGAAAAGTGTTAAAATAGAAAGATAAAGTGCAGCCTCTATTATGAAAAAAGGGATGTTAAAAGGCTAAAAATATATTTAAAAGCTAACAAAAAATTATTAACTTTGGAATGCCTTTACAAAGCATGTTTGTTTGTTTGGTTTGTTTTGTTTGTTTTGGAATTTAACGTCGCTTTAACAGTATTTCAGTCATATCGCGACGTCCAGCTTATTACAG
>JAULCC010217418.1:0-12741 GCA_032358795.1 Nuttallia obscurata | reverse complement strand
CTGCTGAGATCAGTGCGCACAACGTGCGTTGTAAGTGCGGAGCACGTACTTGCTCGGTAAAAGTGTGTGCGTTTTTTGGACATTAAAACTGAAGGCGCACGGAGTCAGCACGGGTTACTCACGGACCACGCACGGACAACATACTTATAACGTGCGTGGCACGCAGAACAAGTGACAATGGGATTTTTAAAGAAAGACTAGCGGAGGCAGTGAGTGTTGCTCTCGTGGACGTACGGGGCACACACGTCACACGTACTTATGGTAAATCCGTAGCCCGCACGCAGCTCACACGCAGAAAAAGTTCTGCATGCACTTAACATCCTACGTCGTGTTTGCGTGCTCCCCAAAACGTACGGAGGCCGTACTCACCACGTACGGATTCCTAAATTTTGCCTACGTTTTAGCACGTAGACAGCACGCAGTAGCACGTACGGCGGGTTGTGACCGTGGCTTAAGCGAGCCTTGGCGAGCTTAATAACAGTTTCCGATACGAGTTGAAGACATTTTTATATTGAATAAAAACGAGTGTAAGATTCTTTTTATCACATGTCATACAAAAAATGGAAAATTGTTGTCCCAATTTATTTCAGTGTACTGTAGTACTTAGAAGTTCGGTTTGTGATAGGTAACACGTGTACTATAACAGAATATGACATGGGTATATTGAATAGAATACAAGGCGGGTCATGTGATAAAAACTGGTATTACCGCTCGTGTACTAAAATCACGAGATTGAACTTTAAACTCTCCATATATAGAAACCACGTGATACCTAAACGTGATCACGCAAACTAGAACTGATTCCCAAACAGGGATAATAACTGTTATAAATACATCATGTTGCACGCTGTTGTTCTACATAGCAACTTATAATTAAGCATAAAAATGATTCACAAATCACATCACAACAAATGACCTGCCTTATAGATTTTAGCAAGATAGGCTGGAATAAGCTTGATGCTTCATGTTTTATTCACAAATACACTAGACCTGAAAACAGATTTATCTTGCGATGTCTAATTTACACCAATAAGACAAATATGTGAGGTGAATAACAATTTAAATCGCAAATAAATATTTTAAGCTATATTGTTACCTGTGTCTTATTTATGTCTGATTTTTATTCAAGGTTCTTTATAAGTTACCTATGTTTTTTCTCGTTTAGTAAAGCAGATAGCTACATAATTTGTAGAAGTGGCAATTGTATGAAAAGATAAGCAGAAACATATAAATATAAACTAGAAGTAATGAACAAAACAGTACACGATAGTATACTAAATCGTATAAATACGTATTTGTCTTCAAGGTTGTGGCTGAACTCATTATATTACTAAGCATTTATAAACTTTAAATTCAATCTATGTGAAATGTCCTTTAGCACAAACATAATCTTTCACAAAGTCATAATCTTTCACACAGTCATAATCTTTCACAAAGTCATAATCTTTCACACAGTTATAATCTTTAGCACAAACATAATCTTTCACACATTTATAATCTTTCACACAGTTATAATCTTTCACACAGTCATAATCTTTCACACAGTTATAATCTTTCACACAGTCATAACCTTTCACACAATCATAATCTTTCACACAGTTATAATCTTTCACACAGTTAAAATCTTTCACACAGTTATGATATTTCACAATTACCAATCGGCTTTTTCATTGGCTGTTCATTCTTGAATAAATACGTGATGCTAAACATATCATAAAAAAAACCTGCTTCTATACGTGATACTAATCACGTCATGATAACATGAATAATAACATGATGCCGAACATGTTTTCCTTACATATCACGCAATATTTAAGCTTAGCAACGTGCACATTAACATCTATATTATTAAATAAACGAACCGATTTTCTAGCCGATTTGCCGAACTTACGGTGTATTGTCCGATCAAAGCAACCAGTTATACATTTAGAGTATATATTGATACTGCGTAGTTTTCTCTCTGATACTATGAAATCCAGTAGTTTGGACATAACTCATGGGAATCCGTAAAATTCTAAAATAGGAAAATCTATTAATAGGAATCGGGTTATCCCAGAGACAGATACCGTTATCCGTCTATTTTCTCTTTAACTTCGCTTTAATAGTATTTCAGTCATATCGTGACGTCCAGCTGATTACAGATGGAGGGAGATCCCGGGGGATCCTGTGCACTATTTCAGACACAGAGTGTACCCGGGTAGAACCACTGACCTACCGCAAGCCAGCTGGAAGGCTTCCTCACTTGAAAAATCCGAAGTGCTCAGACCGGGGTTCGAACCCACAGCGGTGAGGGACTGAGGAATTACAAGTCAACGACTATAACCACTCGGCCACTCTATTTTCTCTTCATCATGGGTACCAGTCGCGTTTTTTCAACCTCAATGATAAATAAACACCGTTTTAGACGATCCAGACAGTAAGAACCAACAAAAAAGTCAACAAAAGGAACGAATTAGCCGAAAAAAAACCGTAATACCCGAATATAAAAAACAAAATAGTATATATCAGCCACGGGTGTTTGGTGTGGAGTTATTAAAACCAAAAACGAACCTACAACATTTCTCTCATTGATAAAGTCATAGTTTATTCTGTCGGGTTTCGTATAATTTATCTGATTTTGTGGGAAAAGACAATTTCCAACTTTCACAAGTTAAAAGAAGTTGTTGAAGTCGATTACTTAACTGACAGGTAAACGATTAACGTATTCTTATGGCATGGCATGTGTTTTTAATAATGTATTGATAGCGAGGTACATATTCACGTAGTTTACTTCACGGACAGTTATAGGTGTCACCGTGTATCTATACCTATATGGGTGAGTTGAGTTAGCAGTGGCGGTCAGATAGCTCAGTCAGTAGAGCGTCGGTAAGGTAAACTGAAGGCCCTGGGTTCAAGCCCCGGTTTCGGCTGCAACTTTTCTCTAATAAGCACAAGTTTTACACATATGTGAAACTGGAATGATACTCTGATATGTCTATGTGCATGTAAATGGTATAGTTATATGATTTCTGTTTCAAAAATTTAGACATTCGAAGTAAACTTATGCAGCCATGCAGGACGATATGGGCTGGTGGTTTTGGAGCACCGAAGATACGACTGCAGACTTAAAATGTTCTATAAAATCTACCACAACATCGTATCAATCAAACTACCATCATACATACAAACCCCCATAAGAACAACTCGTCATATGCACCCACTATCCTTTAGACAGCTACAGGTTATCTCAGACTACTAAAAGTATTCTTTTTATCGACACTGTATAACCCTCTGGAACCAGCTTCCTACTAACATTGCAACCATAGAGGACCTCGGCCAATTCAAAAAGGTCGCGGTAAAAATCAAGTATTAGCTCAGAGACCAGTGTTTTTATCTTTTATCTATTTCTTTTACTATGTCCTCTTCACTTTACTAACACTTTATCAAATGACTTTCAGCTCTCTTTCAAGCCTCACCCTAAACCTGAAAATACTAGTTTTCTGGGTCTTTTACTGTTCTTATCCCTTAAACTAACATTTCCGACGTGCACTTAATTCCTGCCTATAACACTCGCGAGAGGGGTTGTCAGTATCCAGAGATAGATAGATAATTGTTTTCTTGGTCAATATTTAAGGGCAAAGTCGTCAGTAAGAGTTATCTGACTTGATAAACATGTTAAGCTAGTTGTACAGTTTCTATGACCTGAGACGATCAATAAACATGAACTTATTAACCACTGCTGATAAATTAATATTCCCTGGCTTATACGATAAGGTTCTTAAACACCTTACAGATACAAAGTTCCTGTGTTTGGAAAGTATTTGGAGTGATATTTTTAGACAAAAAATATATATCTACCAAACATGAAAAAATACTACTATTCCATTGACGAAAAACAGTAATGCAGTGTATATTTCAGGAATGAAGTTATACTTTTAAAGTCCCTTGGTTACAGAAATTAAAATCAGACCGAGTTGATCCAGGCTGAAGAGACCCGCGGCCGAGTTGACTCAGGGCCGATGTGGTTTCAGGCCAAGTTGACTCAGGGGCCGAGGTGGTTAAAGACCGAGTTGACTCAGGACCCAAGGTTGTTTCAGGCCGAGTTGACCTAGGGTGCGACGTGGTTTCAGGACGAGTTGACTCAGGGGCGGATGTGGTTTCAGGCCGAGTTGACTCGGGGGCCGAGGTGGTTGCAGGCCGAGTTGACTCAGGGGCCAATGTGGTTTCAGGCCGAGTTAACTCAGGGGCCGAGGTGGTTTATGACTGAGTTGACCCAGGGTCGATGTGGTGTCAGGACGAGTTGACTCAGGGGCCGATGTGGTATCTAGCCGAGTTGACTCAGGGGCCGAGGTGGTTTCAGACCGAGATGACCCAGGATCCGAGGTGGTTTCAGACCCAGTTGACTCAGGGGCTGAAGTGGTTTCAGGCCGAGTTGACTCAGGGGCCAATGTGGTTTTAGGCCGAGTTGACCCTGGGTGCGATGTGGTGTCAGGACGAGTTGACTCAGGGGCCGATGTGATTTCAGGCCGAGTTGACTCGGGGGCCGAGGTGGTTTCAGGCCGAGTTGACTCAGGGGCCGATGTCGTTTCTGGCCGAGTTGACTCAGGGGCCGAGGTGGTTTCAGACCGAGTTGACCCAGGAGCCGAGGTGGTTTCAGACCGAGTTGACCCAGAAGCCGATGTGGTTTCAGGCCGATTTGACTCAAGGGCTGATGTGGGTTCAGGCCGATTTGACTCAAGGGCCGATGTGGTTTTAGGTCAATTTCACCCAGAGGCCGAAGTGGTTTCAGGCCGAGTTGACTCAGGGGCCGAGGTGGTTTCAAGCCGAGTTGACTTAGGGGCCGAGGTGGTTTTAGGCCGAGTTGACTTTAGGGCCGAGGTTGTTTTAGGCCGAGTTGACTCTGACACCCTAGTTATAGAGTTAGTCACGGGTTCAAGACTTGATTCTGACGTTTCTTTTTTTTTTAAATTTGGAACAAGAGCATATACATTGTATCTAGTATTCAGTATATGTAGCATTTTGAAACGATCTTTATTTAGTTCCGTAGATAAATAGTATAAAAAATAGTCGTAGAAAGACTTCCTGGTCAGCCGGCATTTAACGAAATGCCACTGAAAAGGACAACTTTCTCAAGGACAGGATACCAGTCGTATTGTGTTTTAAGCAGAAAGAGCTTTACAAAAAACATGATGCCAGTGAATATCTTAAACCGAACATGCTACACCGTACGTGATGCAGATCACGTTTGTGTAAACATTACAATTGTAAATGATGTATGTAATGCTTTAGGCAGAAAAAAACTTCACATAAAAGTAAAATTGGTCACGTTAGATTAAACAGGAAAACCCGGCCCTATGTTCACAAATCATTTTTTTAATCTCAGCTGAGTTTTAGATTGAAATTGTTTTCTGCAACTTTAATTTTACTGCAATTTTAACCTAATCATTAAGATCAACTTCATTAAGTCACTGAACATTTATATAAAAATATTCGTTGCCAACACAAAGTTTACTTTAAATTTCTAATGCACATATATTATGACAATAAATTTTCATTTCCAAACTCAGCTAAGACAGAAAAATGTTTTGTAAGCACGGGACATGCATTCAACACGGTGCCTTTGAAACAAAACGCCACTAACGTTGATTTGGACAAGAGACCTTTGCATGATGTAATGCTAATGCCGTTGGTCATCGAGTTAGCCAAGCTATAATGTTACGATCAAGTAGTGTTTATAGTGGGCAATCTACCTTTTACTGTAAATCTGTTAAAGAAAAAAATCTGTTTTAACTTATTACTGTTGCGATTGCACCGGCAGGCTCCCTCTTTGCCTTATCTAAGGAGTTTTATTTCAAGTCCTGTGTTTTACTTTACAACTCCCTCTGTTTCAGGCGATACATATTCCAAGATCTACATAATTTGAACGTGGTATGTTTTATTTCCAGTCCTGTGTTTTACTCTACCACTCCCTCTGTGTCAGGTGAAACATATTCCGAGATCTACATAATATGGCCGTGGTATGTTCTATTTCCAGACCTGTGTTTTAACTCTTCAACTCCCACTGTTTCAGGCGATACATATTCAGAGATCAACATAATTTTGACGTGATATGTTTTATTTCCAAACCTGTGTTTTACTCTACCACTCCCTCTGTTTTAGGCGATGCATATTCCGAGATTAACATAATATGGCCGTGGTATGTTCTATTTCCAGACCTGTGTTTTACTCTACCACTCCCTCTGTTTTAGGCGATGCATATTCCGAGATTAACATAATTTGGACATGGTATGTTTTATTTTCAGACCTTTGTTTTACTCTACAACTCCTTCTGTTTTAGGCGATACATATTCCGAGATCTACAAAATTTAGACGTGGTTTGTTTTATTTCCAAACCTGTGTTTTACTATACAACTCCCTCTGTTTCAGGCGATACATATTCCGAGATCTACATAATTTGGACGTGGTATTCGATGCTGGAGGCCGTGTTAGCATCAGTTTAACGGCGGTCACAGTGACGTCACAATTGCTTTGGCCTGCCGACTTCCTGCAAAGTCCAACTCAGGCCAGTAAGGTAATCATAGAAATATAAATCTTAATTCTAAACTACAGCTGCACAATCACAGATGAAACAAATGACAATGAAACTCATACATACAAACTCAAAATTAAACGAAATGGCTTAAAATTATTTGTTTGATTTAGGTATGGCAAGAGTCCTCAAATAATTCCTGAAAAGTAAATGTCTTCTAGGTCACGATAGTTTAGTGCGTACAATATAGAAACATAATGTACAGTAGCAGTGTGTAAGAATAACTATGTACACCTTTATCGTGTGTGAGTGTCGAAACATAGTTCATATACGGTCTAGTTTGTTTATGATTGCCTTTTGCTTTAAACAAGACCGGGGTTTTCTTGTTACAGTGCATGTAGGACCATATGTTGGTCCTGTCAATTTAGAATATTGCTAGGAATGAGCTTCTGAACACAAAAAACGTCTGTCCGATGTTTACAATCCGATGTTAGGTAAACATTCTATAGTACATGTAGTTAGATAACTCGGTTACGTTGAAAACCATGCATGACTAGATTATTGCTTTTTTAAATGGGGGAAATTCCTTTGATTAACTGATAAGCTTTTGAATAGAATATAGGTCCATATTTCGGTAACAATATGATGCATTGCTTTGAAACTTTATGCAAAGCTTCCAAACGCATTCCCTGCTTAAATAATCAAGTTATGTAACTCCTTCTTGCATATAATGCCATTATGACTTTCAATATTTTACTCCAAAACTCTAGTTAAAACGATAGTTAGTTTTGCATTTCACTACATAAGATTTCATATCTCAGTAACCACCTGATGTATTGTTACGTAAGACAAAAAGTGGCAAAATCAAGTATGACAGTAGAGTGCAGGTCCTCGTAGGTCTCTTGTTGTTAGCATTTCAAACATTTTCCGTGAACAGTTAAAAGTTTCCAATGAGAACACAAGTCATGCTACTATGTTAATAACATCTGACTGAAACACTGAAAGCATTTTTAATGTTAAAATGAATTTTACGCTGTCAATGTAAGTGACATTTTATTGCATGCCTCGTGATCCACTTATTTCAGATTGCAACGTTTTTCGTCACAAATAAGGGAAAACTGAAAAAATGCAACACACCTCACCGCTCACATTTTTTAAAAAGTATTTAAAGTGAATCCATCTTAAGTGTTTGTGTGTTTGATTTATCCACTGACGAGTATGTGAAATATTTGATCTGTCAGTGGATAAAGATGAAAAACACATAGTTTTACTGCGTCTGTGACCTGTGTTTTTAATATCTCTGAAATGCAGCTGATATTGATTTGAAGTCTTTATGAATGCACCAGAAAAAATTTGCGGACTTAAGACACTAACTCAAATGTCCAGCTGTTTGAATGTTTGATACTGTACTATCCTGTTACAACAGCAGGCAATTACCTAATTGTCCTTTAAACCATTTAGATGAAAGTTATGTCAATTCAACGTTTCATTTTATCAGTATGGTGCAGCTGTCACAGAATAAATGTTTGGATTTTATAACTTTGAGGTATTGTAAAGTAAACATGGAATTATTGACTTTGCCTTTGTTCATGAGACACTTATCGGAACCTAAGTATACAAATTAAAGTATAGTTAAGAATTAACTACAAAAAGGGCTTCCGTTGGTAGGCGGCGCTAAGGGTCTGCAAGAGTTGCGCACCATATATGAGAATTCGACTCCGTGTAACACGAACGGTTGTGAAAGTTTTACATGACAACAGAGGCGTTATCAAAGTACGAAAAAGCTTCAATTCTAATAGTTACTTGCATCTTTTCGCTCTAATAGGGATTGCAAAATCTATTGTCGTGGTGACAAAAATAGAATACGTCAAACGCCATTTTTATCTTTGGCTTACACAATGCAAGTTGTTTTATATTGAGTACAGGGTACACCAGTAATAAGCAATTCAGTGGGTTGTAATACACTGGAGGTGTTTTGTCAGTTTTGTAATCAAAAGCATATTTTGGTATCACATGCAGATCAGTCAGCTGTTACAGGTACTACCAATCAGCATTAATACAATTTCCATAAACTACTGTGTATATTAAAATATATAGTTAGTAAACTCATATATCTTGGCACGATTTTCGTAACAAGCGGGTCTTTTTACAAACACGTTCTGCATTATCCGGACAAGCACTGAAGGGACCTTTAAACTCAAATTATATTTATGCATGTTCACCAATATTTCGGTAAAGCATATGTTACAACTGCTTGATAAACTTATCCTTACAACTTTAAATCACCGGGGGAAAAAAGTTTGGGTTTTTCATAGAGCGGGTACATATGAAATTTGCAAACAATTGCTTGGAGTCAGAACTCAAACTCAAAAAAAAATATTTATGGAGAATTAGGTAGAATATCTCTAAAACAAACTAGAAGGACTTCTGTTATCCGATACTGGTTAAAAAAAGTTCAATGCCCCACCATGAAATATGTTAAAGTAGACTATACTATGATGATTAATGATATACAGAGGTTTCTAAATAAACAGTCATGGGCTATCAAGGTCATATTTGTTTAGAAACTTCGGGTTTTAACAATGTATGGTTAACTCAAGGGGTAGGGAATCCCGAAGTATTTTTATCAAATTTAAAGCAAAGATTAAATGACAGCTTCATTCAAACATGGCATGGAGAAATAGATAACTCGTCGCCCGCCAGCTCATTTCGTTTATTTTTTTATTTTAGTTTTAAAACCTATCTATCAACTGTAAAGAAGTATAGACAAGAGATAGCTAGGTTACGAGTTTCCTCACATAGACTCGAAATAGAAACAGCAGATGACATCAACCAAATAAATTACCAAGATATGAAAGAAAATGTCAACTTTGTAATACCATTGAAGATGAATTCTATTTATTATTATTAGAATGCCCTTTATATCACGACTTAGGAATTCATTATACTAATCGTTTTTTTCCGGAGAAACCCAAACATTTTAAAATGCATAAATCTCTTAAGATCAGACAATCAAACGGTAATAAAACATTGAGCTATATTTGTGTATAAAGCGTTCGAAACTACAAACATGAATTTTAATCCTAATGAGTAAAACTATATTTATCATTTACTTATGTAATCTATTTGTAAAAACCTTAGAATGAAAGGAAATATGGTGTCTTTTTTACTTGACTATCGGAATGTACGTGTGCGCATGTGCGTGTGAGAGATATGTTGTTGATTTCCGTATAGGTTTGGTGGTCTATAATTCAGTGTTCTTCAGAAAATGTATTTTGTAATCTTCAGTTTTACCTGAACAGTGGTCTGACCCGGCAACAATACTACTCAAATAAAACGAATCGCATTAAGAGTAGCGTATTTATATCTTAACACATGCAGAGCAGATAACTACTCTTCTGTGTTATACGTAACTTTTAAGATGAAATGTAAAAACAAATCCTGTCTACTATTTAGGCAATCATTTTTTCTCAGGAGGCTATCCGTTCTGCATTGCAATATTGAGCTGCTTATATTGAAAACAAATAGTATTAAATAAAATACATACATATATTAAGTCCAAAATATTTGCGGGTTATTACGCCAATATACTTACGGGTATTTAGTCCAACATAAAAACGGGTATTTAGTCTAATATATATGCGGATATTAAGTCCAACATACATACGGGTATTTAGACCATCATGCACACGTGTATATTTTCAGGTTGGTGTAGGTGGGACGCTTTGGTATTCTATGGCTATTGTTTTATCGGTGTTGATGTTCCCCGTGTTATGCATACAACTGAAAACCCGTGCACCAGGTGCAAAAACGTTCCCACAGGTAATATGTTTTTATGTAAAAGTCAAGAGAATGAACGTATTGATTTAATATGTTTTGTTCTATTTACTTTAGGATTTTGGTCAGTTTATATATACAGTGTAAACATGATTAAATGATCCTGACCACCTGTTGAATACTGTGTAACCCATATGCTTAAACATGCATTGTTTTACGCTTGAATGTTGTAGGAGTTAAAAATAAAAGTTGCAAATCCTTATTATTTCTGAAGGTACAATTTTCCATGAATAACCACTAGGTCTGTTTTCCTACCGCCTATACCTCTACATACAATAACACTTCCCCTTCGAAATGATCTCTCTCTGACAAACACTTCTGGGCGAAACGCTCCCCCACCTTTTTGCCTGAATACACGAACTCTACCGTCAGAAATCAATACAGATTTGCAACTTCTGCTTTAACTTCATTTAAGCGTTAAACAATATGCTAATAATTACCTTAACTTGATTTCAAAATAACGCATCTTGTCAAGAAAAAGAAAAGATTGTAGATCTTGATTTAAGTGAAACATTCAATTTAACCACTGGACAAACCTTTGTTACAGCCTACTGCAACCAAGTGAATGATTATTTAGAATAGCATTTACTGAGTATGTTTATACAAGGCCCAATTAACTTTTAAAAACTTGTGAAACATACTGAGATCTGCAAGTAAACGTTTAACATGTGATATACCTGTTTATATACACGTTGAACATATTGAGAAGTGCATTTCCATAAGTAAAGGTTTCTCATGTGATAGACCTGTTTATATACAAGTAGAACATACTGAGATGTGCCCTTCCATTAGTAAAGGTTTCTCATGTTATTGACCTGTTTATATACACGTTGAACATACTGATATATGCATTTCCATAAGTAAACGTTTATCATGTGATATACCTGTTTATATACACGAAGAACAAACTGATATGTGCATTTCCATAAGTAAACGTTTTTCATGTGACAGACCTGTTTATATACATGTAGAACATACTGATATGTGCATTTCCATTAGTAAACGTTTCTCATGTGATAGACCTGTTTATATACATGTAGAACATACTGATATGTGCATTTCCATAAGTAAACGTTTCTCATGTGATATACCTGATTATATACGTGTAGAACATACTGATATGTGCATTTCCATAAGTAAACGTTTCTCATGTGATAGACCTGTTTATATACATGTAGAACATACTGATATGTGCTTTTCAATAAGTAAAGGTTTCTCATGTGATATACCTGTTTATATTCATGTAGAACATACTATGATGTGCCCTTCCATTAGTTAACGTTTCTCATGTGATATACCTGTTTATATACATGTAGAACATACTGATATGTGCATTTCCATACGTAAACGTTTCTCATGTGATAAACCTGTTTATATACATGTAGAACATACTGAGATGTGCACTTCCATTAGAAAACGTTTCTCATGTGATATGCCTGTTTATATACATGTAGAACATACTGATATGTGCATTTCCATTAGTAAACGTTTCTCATGTGATAGATCTGTTTATATACATGTAGAACATACTGTGATGTGCATTTCCATACGTAAAGGTTTCTCATGTTATGACCTGTTTATATACATATAGAACATACTGATATGTGCATTTCCATTAGTAAACGTTTCTCATTTGATAGACCTGTTTATATACATGTAGAACATACTGTGATGTGCATTTCCATTAGTAAACGTTTCTCATTTGATAGACCTGTTTATATACATGTAGAACATACTGATACGTGCATTTCCATTAGTAAACGTTTCACATGTGATAGACCTGTTTATATACATGTAGAACATACTGTGATGTGCATTTCCATACGTAAACGTTTCTCATGTGATAGACCTGTTTATATACATGTAGAACATACTGAGATTAGTTCTTCTATTAGTTAACGTTTCTCATAAGATAGACCTGTTTAGATACAACAGTGTCTCTATATCGATCTTGGAGGATAGATTTCAGCGAGTTTAGTCGACTTTATTTTTTAAGTCATATAAAGGTACAACATGGGTGCAATTTGTGTTTAATCACCAGGCAATATACGTCTCGGGTTATAAATTCATTCAAGGAGGTCTATTAACCTTATGACATAAATTAGCTTCTGTAAGTGACATAAAGCAGTCACATAAATATCATATATAATCAGTTACATAAATTTAACTTGAAACCGGTTGATAACACACGCTCAGTGTGCATTGTTGTGCATTTTTTCTTAAAATTCCTCTTTATGTGATAAATAGAATCTTATATTTGTCTTAATTCAACATTATTTTTATGAATCTGGTTGACTAAGTTCACATAACACTCGCTAGGGCTCGTGTCATATGTTTTTAGTCAACTCGTTTCATAAATATGATATTGAATAAACACCCATGTAAGATCCTCTATA
>JAULCC010217085.1:0-12744 GCA_032358795.1 Nuttallia obscurata | reverse complement strand
CAGGCCTTTGTGTTTTGAAATCCATTGGCATTGTTTCATTGAAAATGTATAATCTATTAGATTGGCAATAACAAATTAGTTTTTTGTAATTGTTCCAGATAGGGAAGTAAGTCACCACTTAATCAATAGATGAATTATAGTGTCTGTTAAAACCTATAATATATCAAATAATGTACACCCCTCCATGTACATATATGTATGTCATTCTGATTTTTTGCAAATACTTACGGAAATAACTGTTTTTTGACTGGATCTATTGGTTCATCTGGATGGTAGGTACCTGGCCCTGGAACCTGTAAGACAAAACAAATCATCTGTCTCAAGATAAGGGAAAATGCTCCTCCAATATCATACACTTATTGTTTTCCATCTTGTCCAGGAGATTTTTCAGTTCAAGGGAAATAACTCTTTCATTACCAAAGAATGGCAGTTTTATGTTGTTCACGGTTTTGCCTGTGTAATATATTTTTTTACCAAACCAGCTAATGATATGCATTTCTCTTAGTTGTGAATTATCACACTTGAAATCTGTAATTGTAATTTTTTTATAAACCAGATGGAAAATGATTGGATGGGGATCTAAAAAATCAGGGCTATGGACCTGTTTGACTGAGGTGCATACATCTAAGAAATGCATAAGACTTATGATCTCCAGTTTCTATAATGCCAGCTTTGTGAGTTTTACTGTATGAATTTCAGAAAAAAGTTTGACACTTCATTTCTATTTGGCGGATTCCAAGCTGGAAATTTGATCCATAACTGTAACTATCTCTCCTGTGAGACTATAAAAGTGTAAATTGACTTTATGCGAAGGTGTTAGCAAATTTCACATTAGCAAGTCGTAATCTTATGATTTTAAGTCTGACAGGCTAATGGCACGTTTGAACATTAATCACTGCAGTCTGTTTCTTTCTTGTTTTTGTTATGGTTTAATACAGAGATGTTTTTAATTGCAAGTGATTATGGTCATTGATTTCTCAGCCCCTCACTACTGTGGGTTCAAATCCTGGTTTGGGCAGTTCTAATTTTTCAAGCAAGGAAGCCTTCCTGCAGACTTGCAGCAGGTCTGTGGTTCTACCCAGGCTGCCTAAAATAATGTACAGAGGTCATACTCAACCTGTAAAGAGCTGAGCAACAACCCCTCTTCAACAAAAACATTTTTTTTCCAGTTATGATTTGAAATAGACATAACCTCTATGACCCAATAAATTATAACTCGCCCAATCACTATACCTAATTAATACACACACAGACTGTTTTGTCTGAGAGTATGGGCTATAACTCTATTAAAATTCATCGCATCCACAAATCGTAACAATATGCATATCTCCTCATTAAAATAAACACTCTTGTAAAATGCCCGATAGCCTAGTGGTAATGCACTTGCTTCTCGACAATGCAACCCTAGTTCGAATGCCAAAATTCTATCAAATATTTTCAAAGCAGAACATCATGACAATAACCAGGTTCTCATTATGATAAACATTTTTGTAAAGTTTCCTTTAACTCTGACCTGCTGTTGCAGAGAAGAAGGGGGGACAAAAAGATTATAGAAAAATATACAAAGGGCCATATGTCCATTAAAAATCTTCAAATGGAAACATTGTGAACTTTGCAAAATTTCTCATCATGTTAATGATTCCTGTAAACTTTCATTGAATTCCAACTAGCAGTCATGCAGAATTAGCATGGGATACGACCCAAACAAATTACAGACTACCAGCCCAAATGACTGCTTGACAAACTGACTCCTACATATCCACCTTCACTTATGGGGTATACCAGTAATAACCATCTTTCAAACCACATAAAGGATGTTGCTTTGGAGATAGGTCATTGCATTCCTAAATTAAAATCCATAGGCTAGATGGTGTTATCGATCTGAGATACTTACTTTTGGTGGGTCTGGAGCCATCTGTCGTTTCGTTTTTGACTTGAAGCTGGAGAGGGGTATCTTCACAAAGTCGTGTAGCAGGTCATCCTTGACATTGTACTGGCCTACAGAAGATAGAGAGAAAAAGGTGACATTGTACTGGCCTACATCAGATAGAAGAAGGTGAAATTGCTCTGGCCTACACAAGATTTTACTGCCCTACTGAAGAAAGAGACAAGAAGGTAAACGTGTCAGAATCCATTATGTGAAATACAGTTACCTCAATGTTAGGCGATTGGCTACAAGGTTACTTAGTTTATTTGGGTTTAAAGTATCCACACTGTTCAGGTCATACAGAGATTTCTGTGTTTTTATGGTGGAGGAAGAGCACAGGTTTATCTGGGTGGAACCACAGACTTTTCTTAGAGGTAAGCACTGATGACTAGTTTTTAAACTTATCTATTTTAGCTCGATTATGTTGAAAGCCTATGGCTTGTAAAAACACTTTCGAGTCCATTTCCTGGATAGAACCAGTACTTGGTGTCAACAAATGAAGGTCAGGAGAAAGGCCCCCTTCAGGGCTCGAACCCGCAACCTCCTGAACGCAGGTGGACACCATGTTCACTACCCCACTGTGCCCTTGATGACTATGAAGCAGAAGGTGGCAAGTCTGATCTTAACAGGTAGCAGAATCATGACAAACAAATTTGAGCATATTGTATGAGTGGTCATTCAATACAAAATTTATTAAATGAGCTTTTTTCAACGTTTTAACAAATTGTGTACTGAATGATCATAAATGTGATATTCTACTTATATCATAGATTTCATTTTGACAATTAAAAGCATTAAACATATATGATGTTGCTATAGATAGCTCTGACAGCCATTTTCAAGAGTCAAGTGATGAATTTTAATGGAAGGGTCAGAAGATTGATTCCACCTGGCCATTGACATAAGGTATACCTCAGGCATTTACTTTATCTGTGATGCTTGGTACTTGTTTTTCCTAAGAAAGGAGAGATTTACCCAAGTTCTAACAGCTTTTGTTACAGGCCATCTAAATTGAATATTTAAAATCAGTTTGTCATTTCATATTATCTGCATCAAAATCTGCATGGTTTTAAAAAGAAATTCTGATGGGGTATAGGTCTTTAACAAGCATTAGTTTCAACTTATTTATCTAAGCTTGATTATGGCTTGTAGAAACACTTTTGAGTCTATTACCTGTTTAGAACCAGTACTTGGTGTCAAATGAAGGTTAAGAGAAAGGGCACGGACCCACAGCCTCCTGAACCCAAGGTGGACACCATATCCACTACACCATGGTGCTTTTTAACAGGCATTGGTGATAAAGAGTAACAGTTGTTTCAATTGTGTTAGCTAGCTCATGTTCACACAAACAATTCAAAAGACATGTTCTTGATCAAAGTAAAATATGGTACCTGGTGCAGGCTTAGTGTTAGCATCTTTCAGGTTGATGACTTCTCTCTTTGTCTGGGATTTAAAAGCTGCCTCCGCTGTTATGTTGTTGGCTTTACCATATTTACTTTTCTGAACCTGGAACATTATATGTAGATGGATAATCATCAGTATGAAAACATACTTGTTACAATGTGTTTTATTTAACTGGATATTAACCATTGAATATGAAGATCAACAACATTTTCTATTCTATTTGAATCTCTGGCCCCATGTTCATAAAACTTTTGGATATCAGGATTAGGATCAGGAACAAATAGAAAATAATTATTTAAATTTCAATCACAGCATGTTGAAGATGCGAGAAAACATTCTATATTTTTTAACATCTTCAACATGATGTCTTTGTTTTCAAGATATTTTAACCAACCAAAGAAAGTCACTTAGAAATAATTGTCTGTAATATATATAAAAAGTTTAATACTTTAAAAATTGCACTAGAAAGGTTGATTCCGATTTTAACAAGAGCTGTCCATAAGACAGCAAGCTTGACTATTTGGCAATTTGATACTATATGGAAGAGTGGTTACTGAACTACTGACCGGTATTTAACAAATTTTCTTAGTCCAAAAACAGACATAATTCATTCAAAATCTGATGTAAAATTATGGGATTTGTCCTGCAAGGTCATATAATGAACTCAAATATGACTGTGAAGTTTTAATGCAATATCATATACAGTTTCTGAGAAAAGATTTTTCATGCAAAATTTAACCAAATTTTTTGTCCCAAAAGGGGCATAATTCAGTCAAAATCGTAGAGTTATGGGACTTGTTCTGCAAGCTCTATGACGTCCCTGGGTAAGTATGAAGTATAAGGGGAGAAAATATTGTGGTTGCCAATAATGAACCTAAACTAACGAGCATCTCCACAAGTAACTGAAACTTTCCCATATTAAAATAAGCCTGAAAGACAAAACCAGTCAACAGTAGACAAACTTACATCATATGCATTTGGTGCAGGTTTTTCATGCTTTGGGTCCCTATCCAGTTTGATGGCTATAGGTCTATGGAAGTTACCCGTCGTGCCAGATTTGTTGAAGTCTCTCTGTGTGGAAAGCAAACTGGGCAATGCATATATTCCTGGCCCTGGGGCATTGGACATTAAATATCTAGTCTGTCTCTTGGACTGTAAGACAAAAAACAAACAAAAAATATATGAAGCTAAGAACATAACAGTGCCATGTGATAAAAGAGGCCTATAACATTTATGACCAGACTGGACCAGATTATTGGACCAGATTATTGGACAATCAGGATCTGCATTCTTCACACTTTTATTTGTCATTGCAGTCTTCAAAACCCGCTTACACCAAGCCCAGAACAAGAGCCATTGCTGTCAATTCAATATTTCCTTGTGTCTGTCAAGTAGGGCAAGTGATACCTTTTGTATAATCCTTTTGGTGCCCAATAGTTTTTGTCTCAATGTTTTGTTGACTGTCGCAATGTTCAAAGTGGATATTTTTTTAATTTCTGTTCAAAAACAGAATCAGGATGTCAATCAGTTTGTATCCTGATGAGACGCAGAGTTACACGGCATTTCATCTGGATTCATACTGTTTGCAAAAATATTTATGTCGCCTATAGTTGTGAAAGGGATAAATGGGTCATTACACAGTCAACTTTTGAGTAAGAGGGTATCAAGTAAATACACCATAAATGACTGAAATCCCTATGGTCCCTTGAAAGCAGAGAGCTAAATAGCTTCATACAAAATAATTCTATCAGCTAGGCAAACTAAATTCTGGAATTAACATCTAAGCATGTAAAAATCATTTTTGGCAAGTTTGTTTGGTAATCAGTCTGACTAAATGGGCAAGGGTATGTAAAAATTACTTGAAGACTGTCATTTCATAAACAAGATGCAGTATGCTCTGTAATAATGATGAGTCTGCATTTTATGCACAGGGTGATCTGTATCTGCACTGGTCTCAAACACTGTAACGCTGCTTTTCCATGTAAATAAACAACAACATAAAACAGAGAAAATAACCACTTTGCTTACAAAGTTACATACAACAAGAGATGAGTGTTCCAAGTAATAACACTAAGAAGTAAATTAGTAGTGTTTTAAAACATTTTATTAACCCTTTCAGAGCTGAATTGTCGTCTGCTGAAAACGTTTTCTTCTGCAAAAATTGCCTTACTGTGTAATTTAAAAAAAAAATTAACCTGAGTGTCAAACAATTTAGATCTCAGATCAGACACCGCATTTTGCAGCAGCTGATCTAGATCCAGACTATTTGTAAAGGTAATCACTTTTTTGGTCAAGCACTGAAAGTGTTAATTCACCTGTGATTAATTGAAAAATATAACACCAAATGAACTTATAAATGTATACATATAGTCAGTAAATTAGGATAACTGAGTGAAATAGAACTTTATTTCACAGCAACACAGAATATTGATTGACAGACAAATAAACTCCTATGTATCATGTTTTGTACCAGACAAGGAAACCAGAATGATACAAACCAAATCTTTAATTTTCAAAAGTACACCCTGCACTACAAGAACATAATTGTAACAATTACATCCAGAAGAAATGGACAGCTGCAATTACCTTAGAAGCAAAGCCTCCTGTTCCTTTCTTGGAAAAAGATGCGCTGTTATTGTCAACTTTTATATGACCAACATAGCTACCTGGTCCAGGGGCAGTTGTCTGTAATAACAAAATAATGATTGGATAACTGACATCATTTCAAGGACAGAATCAAAGAGTCAGTGCAAGAATATAAGAATCCATCAAGAGTATTCATGAAGGATAGGAATATACCACCTGAGGGTCGGAAATCTATGCAGGAACGATGCTGAGTTAAGGTTCTGCATGCATTTCTGATCCAGTTTGGTTAGATTTATGTCACTTTCTGCCAACTAGGGCTAATGGACGTTTCTGATCCAGAGGGTGTGAAATTTCTATCCTGCATGAATTAAGAAACGACGGTTTCTTTTTTACCCATTAACAATAATTAACTTGTTTATAAAGTGGCTTCTTATAGATTTTAACAAGATAGATTTCCCAAATATGTTTATGATGTTATTTAACAGGGGACACTCAAATCCCCTTGGTCAAACAAAAAACAAAAACTCCTGTACTTCAATTATTTAGGCATTATCCCTATATTCCATGAGTAGAAAAATGATAATCGGAGTATAACCTATCTTACATGAAACAAAAGATATAACACAACTATCCTGGAGTATAACCTATCTTACATGAAGCAAAGAATATGATACAACTATCATATACTGATCATCTATCAAAATATCTGTCTTAGTATGTGTATTCTGTTCTCTCATCATCAATATCAGTGGTAGGGTTATCAAAACTTTTATATATTTCCAGCATATCAAGGCTATTCTCACTTAATGAAGAAGGAGAAATTTTCCAGGTAAACAATCTTAAGACTATTATACAAGTCAACCTGACAGGGGGTCTATTGACTCTATTCACACATTACTGATAAGGGGTATCATTAAGGGATTAGGCCACAGACCTCCAGTCAGGCATACAAATAGCCAATGATGATTGGTGATAAAGCTATCAGCCTGAGGGGTCTAACAGCCACTTATTTCTTACATAACTCTTTGTTAAGAAATGTTGTCACCTGACTGATGATTGATATTCAAATCAAAAAATGTCAGACTTATGTAAGCAAATATTTTGGAACTTATATAACTTTTTTTTTTTTTTTTTACATAACTTTGTTTTTCTTTTATTGTAAAAAAGTGAAACAGTAGCATTTGAACATTATGTCATCTGCATTCCTTAGAAAATAATTATATTATGAAATGTATGGTAACAATTTCATTTTAATGTTTTATTATAAAACAATACAGCCAGCTTATGAGATGGAGCTTTAGGGGAAAATACAATTGGTGTTTAACAATAGGTGTTTAAAAACCCAACAACAGTCAATTTACTTCATTTTTTTCAGTTATATTAAATTAACTACAGAGCTAAAATATTGTCTGTTGCAAATTTATAGGAATGGAGATCAAGCAATTTGTGCTTTGTATGAATTTATGGATGCAACCTGTGAAAGTTACAATCTGGACAAGTGTTTTAATATTTGAATCCCTGTATCTTTTATTCTTTAGGTGATATTTTAGAGAGGGATTATGAAAAAAGAAAAAAAAATATATAATTAAAAAATATGATTTGCTGACTTCATTTGAAATGATATGCTATAATTATATACTATACTATAACAATATATAACAATATATAGTATAATATATATATCATACTCTTATTATGTCAGTGCTAATGCAAAATGCCGTAACTGCCCTTTTGTTTAAGGGCACTTACGGCTTTTGGGATCGGCACCATTGATATACTAAACTGCACTGTACTGCACCGTCCAAACCGGACTGGCCTGTAGACATTATTGTGGGAGTATACTCTATGTATACTCCCATACTGACAGCTGCTTGGCCAGGGCTCAGGAGGGAAGTTAAACCTTCGAATACATCATCATCATCAACTGTACTGCACTGTACTGCACTGTACTGTATTATAGTTCATGTCAGAGGTAACTCAACTGACACTTTGAAACAACCAGCTAAAGGGAAATTACCCAGACAACAGTCAGTTTATATATCATATAGTGGCTGACAATATTTACCCCTCACAAGTTAGTGTTTAGCACGGAAAAAGATTAAAAACATAATAATATAATCCCTGTGTAAAAAGCCTCTACTAGTTATTTCAATTCACTGGAAATAGTTCAGTTTATCTCAAGTGAAATATTATGAAAATAGTTTTTTAAGATATGGAATTTTGAGTGAAGGATTCTGTCTGTTATCTGAATCCCTCTTAGGTAAAACCAACTAAGTTTATATTAATCAAAGCAATTTTTATGTAAACAATTATTCATCTACATTTTCTATTGAATTAAAAAAAATTATTTTCAAAGTGTAATAGATCAATGGATAATAAAAACAGTATTATAATAGATCATATCAACACTTCAGTGCCTTCAAAATCATAGGTATATTGTTTGTTGAAATAGATTGATTGCATAAAAAATTAACAGAATGCATACAAGGCTCATCATTACTTACAAAGTCATTTTCTGGTTGGAATCTCTTGGCTTGTGAACTGAATCCTTTTCTGTCTGCATTGTCTGTAACTATTGTCTGATATTTACTAGGAATAGATGCAGTTGCTGCCACAATTCCATGGCCTGAAAATATAATGTGTTGTAGTTTTGATTTCAAACTCATTTGCAACAAGTATTATTGATAAAATTTGTTTCAGAAACTTATACTGACATGGTAAATCAGCCCATTTAGATGATAACTAGAATTTAAAAACATGCATTACCTTGCGTAGTGCAATGAACACAAGTGTACTATGTCTGGCATGTATCTTTTGGATAAGTGACAAAGTTGGAAACTGAAATGTTTATCTAAGAGAGTGTTTGACTATAATAAAAGGTTATTCAGGTGCATCATCTAGTTGCCATGGAGATGGTTGAGTGCTCACCTCACATGTCTAAGGAGTGTGGGTTTGGATACCTGGCCTATAGTCAAACAGAAAGACTTAAAACATTGGCATTACAAAGGTATTTTAGACTAGATTACCCTTTGTTGGTTTTATGCGACTTAGTTTATGTTCACATAACGAAAGCTTTGGAAAAGCTTTTAATTTCTTTTGTTTGTTAATATATTAGATTTTTAAGTCACACAAACACAGTGTAGATTAATTGGTGAATTTTCTAGCTTTTTCCTGTGGAGGAAAACACCATGCATCTCTTGGCAGAACCATTGCATGCTAGCTTGATTGAAAAATGTATCCAAAGAGCCAGGATTTGAACCATAGCCTAACAGTGGTGTTGGTCAAGTGATTTTAAGTTTTAAACTGCTTAGCCAGTTAAAAAGGCCTGAATACTATGAAACAGAAGCTGATATAATTTGTATATTATACACCACTTTAGGTTTATGCCATGTTTCTTAAAAATACTTTGCCCATTGTTTTCACAAAGTCCTTTTTTACTCAACATTAGCACATAAATTCACCTAATCACCTTAAATTGAACAAACTGTTTTTTTTTAATAACATAGTAAATGCATACATGATAATGACATTATTTCATCTAGCTGATTTCAAGTTTAGTTTCTGGTATCACCATACTATGAACAAATAAATTTAAATTATTTAGGGGGTCATTTTGGTAGTTTTTTTTTTTAAAATATGTATACAATACAAATATAAGTTCTTCATTCTAAATTGATATCTCTGATGAACAATAAAGTTATTTCATTTTCAGAAGCATCTTATTTCATGATATTGTAGAGATGCTGGTACCATCATATCTGTAGAAGAACTTATGTATGAGGGTTGAAAATATTACAGTAAATTGTAATGTAGAAAGTACAATGTCGCTATTTCTTGAGTAGATGTTTGATTTTTACCAATAGAGATCCGTTTTATCAGCACATTTTGCTGTATACATCAATTATTAAATATCAAGTTTTCAGCAGTTTAACATTGTCACAACCACATTATAGTCAAGATTGGACTATTCATTGCGGACAATGCAGTCATTATAACTTTAAGCACCTCACCATCACCTTGTATATAGACATTGTACGAAGATGCCCAAGAGTGAAGACGAATACTACGATAATTTCCCGATTAAAAACATAAAACATGGTTTCAAAAAGTTGAAACACATGTTAAAATTACTTAACAATTACGGGGCCTGCTATGTTTCGCTGTTTAGTGATTTTTTCCCCCAGATGGAAATGGAGTATGTTTGGTATGATCAATTGGCTGTCATGTAATAGTTGATGATTGATATGCACGTTTGTGTTGGAAAATATTCAGTTTATTATATTTGGATTCTGTTAACCTTTGTGTAAGTGTCCGGATGGGTTTCTGCTATGAATACGCCTCACATATTCCTCATCGACCACCCTTATGCTATCCGTGGCAGCCATATCTAAACAACCTAACCTCTCATAAACAGGACGTTGTAACTCGCTGCATGTAGTCCTTCGTAATTAATCGATTGTTTGAATTTTACGGAATCAACATTAAAGTAAATACCTCAACTTTTCATTAATAATAACAGTTTCCAATAATGATTTAAATTCAGTGTTCGTTTTATTTAAAAATGTCTTATTTTTGTTTTGCGTAGTAAAACCTTTGAAAATAGTTCCTGTTGCTCAGGAAATGGAAAGGACCAGTCTATTTTGACAAGGGTATTATATATTTTAGCAACAAAGGCGTGGTGCCATATAAAAGTGTAGTACACTATTTAAATGAAATAGTGAAGTTGTAGTAAAGAATTGATTATAAATTGTATATGCATACATAATTATATCGGTATGAACCTGTTATATAATTTTCATCAGTTATATAAGTCAAAAGTTAACCTATATTGTGAATGAAATCGTCTGATATATTTGACGGTTTGGACCAATCAAATGGAATCATGCAGTAAGACCCGTTTTGATTGGTGAGTTGGCAAACACCCGCCAGAATATGAACATATGTTTCCGGGATAGGAATTGTCAGTTGGCTCCAAAATCTTGAGACAAGCGCACACAAATTTTTACTCAAGCATAAATTTTTAAAAGTTTGAAAAGTACCGAAAAAAACTATAATGCTTTCCACACAGTCTGCAAGAAAAGAGAACGAGTTGTCATCAAACCTAAAGAAAATGAAGATTGTGGATGAAAATAAGGTAAGCAAAATTTCTCACCTGGACTTCACCGGCATTGTCTTGAAAAAAAAAATTTTCGTGCCAAGTTATTGAAAGGACTGTTTGTTCCTGCAACAGTTTGGAGAAATGCTCTTAGTAGTAAAGGCCTATTTTATGAACATTTAAAATATTTGCCAAAATTCATAACAATTTGGCGGTAAACTTACGCGTGATTCACCGAAGTCTTTGTTGAACGGAATCGCAGCATTTTGGCGCAGTTTTTTTGAAATTGAACATATTTCTATATCGGTTTCGTCTACATGTTTTGATTAGTATTCGCTTGAATATAGGTAAAATTGGAACGTTTGTGCTATATTTTAGATGCAAGTTCTAAATATTTGACTCAAATTGTAGGTCCTTCATTGATAGCTTTGTGCAGAAGCTTGAAAAAATAGTAATTAAGAATAGAATTTTTGTGGGTGCATAAATATTAAATTATATGTTGAATAATTAACAAACATAAATTCTCCTTGCCTGAAGCTTGATTTAAAGAAATTTCTAATGTAACATGTATAGTATTTGTTACTGTTTAATGGGATGTGAAATAATTTAGTCGAGGGATCAGTTAATAATTTAACAAAAATGGTAGCTTATGAAACCAAATCTAGTTTCCCGCCATTTGGTTTGGTGACACCCAGAAAAATAACTTATTTTAAGGCAGTTCTAGGGAGACATCAAGCAAAGATAGCAAAAGGGGTAAAAGCGTGATAGTGTTAATGTACAGTCCAGTGGATAAAAGATAAAAACAACTGCAGAAATGTCTGGCTGTGAGAACTTTACAGATAACAGGCTTACTAGATGTTCAGGTTGCATTCTTTTTATTTGTCACAAAAAGGGTTAAGGTGAAAAAATTTGCAAGTTTCAAACTTTAGTTCAAATGTTCACATAAATAATTTTGGGTAAAAACTGTAAGTAGAATTAGATCTATGTGGATTTTGAGATTTGGAAGAATTTTCTGAATTGTCCTTTTGCACGCTTTTCACTCGCTCTGCAGATGAGAAACTGTCAACTTACTCTTGGCAAATTTTAGCTCGACTATTCGAAGAATAGGAGGGCTTTTGCACTCGTCCTGACGTCTGCGTTGGTTAAATATATATACATACCATCCAACATATTTACTTCTAACTTGGCATACTTGGTTTCTTATGACTATATTTACAGAGTTATGCCCCTTTTGACTTTGATTTTGTCACAAAAACCTTAACTTTGTCTATAACTTTGCCATTTTTTAACATTTCTTCTTCAATCTTTCTAATTATTTTACTTATTACAACAGAAATGTGATGCAGCTTAATTCAGTAGTTCAAGGTCATATTTGACAGAGTAATGCCCCTTTTTGAACTTAGAATTTGTCACAAAAACCATAACTTTGTCTATAACTTCGACATTTATTAACATTTCTTCTGCAATCTTTCAAATTGTTTTACATATTACAACAGAGATGTGATGCAGGTTAATTCTGAAGGTCAAGGTCATATTTGACAGAGTTTTGTCCCTTTTTGTACTTTGAATTTATCAAAATTATCTTAACTTTGGCTATAATTTTACCATTTATTAACATTTCTTTCTTAATCTTTCAAAATATGCTTATGACTTCAATGTGATTGCAGCCAAGTTTTGTGGGTCAAGGTCATATTTAACAAAGTAATGTCCCTTTTTATACTTAGATGTTGTC
>JAULCC010216863.1:0-12747 GCA_032358795.1 Nuttallia obscurata | reverse complement strand
ATCGACTGTGACGTCTCCATTACATCTGTTCTAAGATCTGGGGTTTCACTGTTGGTTTTTCGTCTATGTAACATTCTAATACATATAGAGGTGCATAATGTATATCAAAGCTTTATATTTGTTTAAGATGTAAATATACATTGATGCATTAGATTATCTTGAGAAAGCAGCAGATCACAGCGACTTAAGAACTCTGGCGTGGATATCAACTGCATGGTACACTTAACCTTCTACGCAAAATAAAAATGTGTGTAAGGAGCAATTGTTTTATGACTGCAGCCATAATCTCATTACATTTATTATGTACACTATGTACGCATCATTTTGTGTTTACTAGTCTCGTTCTTTTCATTTTGTTTGTTTGTTTAATTAGGAATTTAACGTCGCTTTAACAGTATTTCGGTCATATCGCGACGTCCAGCTCATAACAGGTGGAGGAAGACCCCGGGGGACCTCGGTACACTATTTCAGGCACAGAATGCACCCGGGTAGAACCACCGACCTACCGCAAGCCAGCTAGAAGCCTTCCTCACTTGAAAAATCCGAAGTGCCCAGACCAGGATTCGATCCCACAGCGGTGAGGGACTGAGAGATTGCATTTTGTTGTCACCCATGTATATACATGTATTGCATTGTATTTATTTTGTTCATGGACATAACATGTGTTTGTTTGTTTTTTGTTTGTTTGTTAATTTGGATTTTATCGTCGCTTTAACAGTATTTCAGTCATATCGCGACGTCCATAACATGTGCACGGCTGTGAATAAAAGATACACGTTGATGTTGCTGATACTGATACTGTGGTTTTCTGTTACCAGGGTCCCTCTATTCATTGTGTTACATTTAAAAGCACACACGTGTTGATTGCATGAAATTTACATGATATTTACATTAAATCCAATAAATGGATTAAACTTATAGGCCTCGTACCTCTTCAAAGATCTAGATTTATTCGAAGTGCTACAGTTAGTTTTGAATATTACCGTATTCAAGTTTTTTGTAAAATGTCTCTTTAGAGGAATAATTTCGTTTTAAACAATCGCAGGAACAAAAGTAGAAAATATCACCCATAAGGTATCGATATGCGCATGCGCCAGTTCGATAATATTAGGTGGATCGGAAATTTGACAAAGAAAGCTATCAAACAACCTAATTTCGCCAAAATAAAACAAGCCACTGCAACTGCAATTGGAATAGATTTAGTCTTGTAAAAGTAGTCACTTTTACATAAAATTTCTACAATTTCTACTTTACAATGACACGGGACCTTTCAAATATACGAATTTTAAAGCCATAATAAAGCTCGAAACATGTTAAAAACGCATTAGCTTGTGCCTGCGTGCATAATCATGAATAAAAACTATCACTGAACACGTGAAGTTTAACATGTGAAATTGCATTGGATGCATAATTATGATTAGAATATCATAGTAGTCTGAGGTATTGTTTACATTCTGCAGTATGTTTGAAAACCCTCCATTTGCAGCAAAATATCACGAATGTTTCTCGTGATGTGAGACAACCAATATGTAGAATTGAATGTACAAATTCATCCACATATATGTGCATATAATGTGTGAACGGGTCCAAGTTCTTTCAAGTTTCTTCGGCAGCGTTTATAATGTCAACAATAATGTGCAAATAAATACTCGATTGTAAACTTATTATTGTGATTTTTCGTATTTGTAGTAGCTTATGAAATATATTTAGAGACACAATACTGCGATATATACCTAGTTTCACTTGAAAGCAATATAAAAGATATTACGATTTTGAGCTTTATTAATTATGCCGATGTTTGTTTTTTTAATATTAAATTGATAATTCACAACCTCTGTGTTTGTAAATCTGTATGGCTAAGTGGTGAGAGTGCTGCGTTTTGACTTAAAGCAATACTCAATATCAATGCATCGTCGTGAAAGACTGAGTTTCAATCTAATTAAAATCAGATCTATACCATTTGCAGTATGATCTGACAACGAACGGTAAAATGTCACTTTCAGTGACCTTGGATTTTCCCTTTTCGATATATTTAGACGATTTTGGTAAACCTTTGAAAATCTTTGGTAAAGATATCAAAACAGTCCTATCAAACCGCGTTCGTCGTGTATTCATTGTTACTCAAATCGGAATCTTGCAAATTAATCTTGCTAGCACGAGGAACTTGGGGATAACATGCTTGATATTTATACCTATGTCCACTGTGGTCTGCAACAATTTGTTTGTCAAAAATCGGAACACTCTCAAACTATCCGACATGCTTTTAATTTCACGATTTTGTAAGTAACCATTTGATTGGCTGATCGGAAAATCAGCTGAATGCGTATTACAATAATTCGTTTTTAGATCATAAACGGTACAGATTTGACTTTAACGAGAGATTGAACTGAGTTTATACCTTGAATTTATAGAGTAAATATAATCTAAGTCATATATTTGATAACTTCTGGTACATTTTTTTCCAAACTCGTTTTTTTTAAGGTAGCAAAGTGTGTGAGAATTAACGTTCAAGCTATTATAAAGAACTGAAAGTCAGCTAATTATTAATAAATGGGTTAAGTATACATTCATATAATGCAATGTTTTTTCTCGATACTCATTCAGAAAACGTTGTGCTATTTGGGTTATTCATATCAAGTGTTTTTATTTCTATGACATGTTAAACAAATGTGGACAACTTAAAGTAATTTATTTTTTATTTTTGAATATTAACAAATTTTTGAAAAATGTACTATAAAATCTATTTATTTAATTTCCATTTAATGTATATTCATCTCATGGTACCTCAAAGATATAAGCTTTTACTTATTGAACAACGGCATGTGTTTTTCTCTTCCTTCTCATTAATTTCACCCGATCCGGATTTGTTCTAGTTCAGTCGAGAAGATTTGGCGGGAACGTATGACGTTCTGATGGAGGGAAAGTCGACGACGTCTACATCAAATTGTTTTGTAACTGTTTCATACAAGAATCACACTATGAATAAACCCCGACCTGTAAACATCAAATAACACAACTCGAGATAGTGATTATTACAGCTTTACAAGTACATTTACATATTGTCGCATTTTGAGTGTCTTTCTCAAAACTGTTTCCCATTTTTGTTTTTAATTAGAATAAATATCAAGGGTTGAATTTCCAAATATTTTTTCTTTCTACATGATTACAAGTATTAATCAGTCTTTTAACAGATTGATAGAGGATATGACATGAGTGTTTATTCAATATAATGTTTATGAAACGAGTTGACTAAAAACATTTGACACGAGCCTCGGCGAATGTCATATGATTTTAGTCAACGAGTTTCATAAAAATGATATTGAATAAACACGAATGTAATTTCCTATTTATCACATACAGAGAAATTTTAAGAAAATTGTACAACTAAACACACTAGACAAAACGTCCCCGTATATGTATTTGCTGTTTAAAAGCGGGAATTAGAACGTGACGTCATAACAACGCCTAGGCGATAATCACGTCAAATGCAACGTCATCAGAAGGTACCTTTTTAGGCCATTGAGGGTGTTTATCAACCGGTTTCAAGTTATATTTATGTAACTTCTTTTCATGACGCCATATGCATAGAGGATATTACATGAGTATTTTTCATTATCTTTTTTATGGAACGAGTTGACTGAAAACATATGAAACGAGCCTCTGCGAGTGTCATATGATTTTGGGCAAAGAGTTTCATAAAAATGATATTGAAAAATCACGAATGTAGATCTAATATTCTAAGATATCACATGAAGAGGAATTTTAAGAAGAAAATGTACAACTATCCACACAGACAAAACGTCCTCCGTATATGGATTCGTTGTTATCTGTTTTGCAAAATAAATCTTATAATTTTCGTTCAACAATTAATCCAAATCGCATAACCCCTTGTTATAATTTTGACTACTACAAATCTTCTTTCATATATCTGAGTGTCAAAGATTGCCAAAGTTTGGAGTAAAATCCCTTCCAATATTCGATGCATTCCATCTTTGACTATGTGTAAAACTTCTCTCAAGAATTTTTGTTGAATAACTGAGCAGAATTGATACTTACATACTTTATATATAATCGAAAAGCTTACACACAAGTGTGAACACGCTTCTCATGATAATTCTTTAATACATTAATATTACTTGTTTAATCGTACATGTTTGAGTGCGTTGTTAATTTATTTGTAAAGAGTTGTTGTGTCCTGTCAGCATTATTTTAGAATTTGCTGTTGTTTATAGAAGGCCATGTCTAGACTAAGACATGTGTAATTGTTATACATTTCTGTGTATGTAACCTTCTGAAAATAAAGATATTGTTGTTGTTGTATTATTACATGCTTTTGCCGTTTAAAGTGTGAATTAGAACGCGACAGAGTGGCCCAGACGACAATGACGTCATACGCAACGTCATCAGATGGTACCTTTTAGGCCATTGAACGTGTTTATCAACCGGTTTCAAGTTATATTTATGTAACTTGTTTTTATGATGTCATTTACATGTGAATATTATATGCACGATATGTACGGCAATATCTGCACGCTTATGTGATAAACATCTTATGACATACTGTTTTCTACTTCATAACAAAAATTTCAACTGGAACTGTAAAGTGGTTTTGACTGGATGTATATGTCGTTGATAAGCTTTCAGGAAGAGAACTTATGTTGGTATTAATAGCCAGTCCATCACCGCAGTGGGTTCGAACCCAGATTTAGGCACTTCGGACTTTTCGACCGACGAAGCCTTCCAGCTGTCTTGCAATACGTCTATAGTTCTACTCGAGTGTCCTGAAATAACGTACAGAGGTTCCCCGGGGTCTCCTGCGATTAGTAATGAGATGGACGTGACATCACGATATGACTGAAATACTGAAATACTGTCAAACCGAAAAGATTAAAAAACAAACTATCATTATGCAAAAATATTTTTTAAGATGATCGGTAATTTGAGAAAATTATGAAATAAAACAAAACTCATTCATTTCAAAATTTATTAAACTATTCATCCTTTCTGTGGTTGGAACAGAAAATTAATTACAAAACACATACTCTCTAGTGTGTTTTCTAAGCTAAAACAATTTTATGAACCAAGGCATTCAGTTACAATTAAACACTGTGAGTTGAGCTAAATTTGTAACACACGAGAAAATCCAGAAGAGTTGTTTTTCTCCAGACGTGCCAATTAAAATCTGCTTTATTGGTTAATTGCTCGTAAAATACTGAAATTGTTTGGCCACACAATTTACATTTCGTCTAAAATTTCTGAAGTTTATTTACAAAAACATTCCACCGACCTCGCAAAATAAACAAAAGCGAATGAACGGCTTTCCGAGAAATTCTATCTGATGTGGGCGGAGCCTCGCGGTACTGCACGTGAGCCAGCATCCGCAGCCAAGCCGATTGTCGGATTATGGACGCTTGGTATTGGTTATGAGACAACAAAGGCGGGGCTTGTAGCTCGCAGGAACTTGAATACATTGCATGTATGATAATGCTCTGCGATAGCACACGATATCAACTTGATAGCGAGACGAGAGTTTGAGTTGGAATCAGAATTTAATCAGAGTCTTTTATCAAAAACAGCATTCTAGCAAGAAAAGTCGCGGCCAAGATTTTATCACTTAACATTGAATGCATAAGATAAAAAGCTCTTCCATAGACTTTCTTGAAACAAGAGACTTTTAACTGGCAGTGTAAAAAAGTTTGAATGAGGAAGGATTTCTTTCGGGTGGAGGTAAGTTCGGTCCCTTTTATTTTTCAAACAACAAATGTTTTATATTATTTAAACAGTTATAACTGTTACTGACTATTTAGAAAACATTTCGGATTACCAGTTTGAGCCATTGTTGAGTTTATAATATTTAAAATTTGGTCAACTGTTGCGAAAAACAATTTGTTTATGTATATGTGTATAAAAACTATTTAAAATACACTGCTTTACCGTACCCTAAAAAGTAGTCAAAAGTGTGTTTCTTTTTATTTATATATGTGACGCAGTTCGTCGCTACCATAAACAAGAATAATCGTTAATAACACTTTTTTATTCAATATATGTTGGTTTATATTTAATTGATTAGTTAATAAATAATTCTAGTTTACTTCCAGCTTATATGAAGGTATACTTATTGCGATGAGAAGTATAGTTTGCATGACAACTATTTTAGTTTTAGATAAGTCGTTATATGATTAAGCTTACCTTATGGTATATTAGATTTATGGACTTTAAAGTGTCAGTCAATTAGAACATAAAACATTTAAAATAAGGCGCCGTCCATTCATTGTTTTTTCCAGCTACTGCACTTGTTAAGTCAAAATCTCTATTTCATTTTATTCTATTTTCGAACGTGTCTTATTCCATAAGAAAAAAGCAAGTTATTTTTCAGCCACTGTTTCATTACTGCAGGCGACAAAAAGGTTTAAAACTTATACTTCTCGATATTATTTTACTATTATTTCAAAGTCATATAACTTTTCATTTATACTTTCAACATGATTTTTCTTTTTCCTTTTTAATTATCATCAATTAAATTCACAGACAGGTTATGTGTCTTAATGTAGAAATAATATTTAAACTGTTGTTAAACATGTATCCGTCTAATAGAACAACGTTAACTAAAAGGAACAAATGTTCACAAATTTTCAAAAATATTACGACAATCGCAGTACGTCAGATGTATGCTATTTGAAGTTTTATTGTATTAATATGAAACCCGTCAAACTTATAGCGCGGGAATAAACATACAGATACATGCATATCCGCACATGATGTACTTACGACTTAATTTACTTACGACTATTTGTGTCGTACGATGCACCATCATGGATGAATGAAAATGTCGTATTTGTCGTCTACGATGACAACTGTGTGTGTATTCCACTGAATTGTTTTCACATCGGAGAAAGTATACATATGTTCTGTAAACTGAAACGAAACGTTCATAAAACGCTGGTGCAGAATTCGTAACAATTATGTAGTTTAAAAACCTACGATATATTTTCTCTTAATGTACGATGTGTAAATAAGACTGGTTCTAGAGTTCTGGCTGTAGGTAACGGTCCCCTTTTTAACGATCTCGAGTGTATAAAGTGTATGTAACTGGCCGCGACCAAGAATGTCGAGCACATGTCAGCCATATGTCAACATCAAATAATGTTGGTGGTAGATTGATTTCGCGAGCAGTGCGAAAATGTACTGCTATACAGATACATATGTTAGTTAAGGGATTCTAAATTTACTTCTTTAAAATGGATACAATTTATATAAAAATATATATTTTCTATTTAGAAATATCGAAACCGTTGTGTTAGAGTTTGAACACAGTTTAATCATGTTCGTCTAAAAGAAAACAGGACATGAAATTTGCCGTGACGAGAATATCATCATATGTCAGCCATATGTTGCCAGCCAATAATTTTAGGGAGTTGATTGCTTTTGCGAAGTGGGCTAGCTAACCGTTATACACTCAACAGAATTACTACAGTTACATGATACCAACATGATGATAAATATTTCAAAATTTGCAAACATAATGATATTAAAGTGTAAACATAACAATCGGTAATGTTTTAATATGATCACATTGACTGTTGAAATCATAACATATTCTGTAATCGACTGTGACCTCGCCCCGTGATTTTAAAACATTTGTATGCTCAACTTGGGTTCATGCTTAAATTCTATATGGCTGAAACATTTTATTATTTCATAAATTAGATTCAAATGTATGTTCAACTCTTATTCATTGGGCATTCACATGTTTATATTCACAGGAAAATGTTTTATCTCAAATATCTTAACAAAAAGAAGCAGTTTGATTTCTATTTGAAAGGAGTTGAGCACGAAAAATGTTTTATAATTACGGGGCCAGGATTGTCAAATATTGTTTGCTATGTGCCAATGAGGTTTATATACTTGAATAGCAGTACAATTTATAAGAGAGCGAGAGGGCCTTAATAAACACCGCCTTTATCCAATCTATTTCATAAATAACAGAGTATTGTTATATGTAAAAGCAATTAAAACTCCAAAATTAAAAGCAAACGTTTTCCGTCATGCAGGCTTATTACATAATTATTTCTTACAAAACGCTTCTTTCTTTTGATCTAAGACCCATTTACTATAGTCTGAATATTTCGATAGAAAATGAAAACGATATTACATGAAGAATTTTTCTGATACAAACAATTCCATTGATAAATTATTCTAAATATTAAGATACGTTACTTGCAATATTTAAACAATTACTGCTAGAGCATCAGACGACCCGAAACCTCGTGTGCATTCAGTCATAACTGAAGTCAGACATAACATTTATGACATTTCCAATCATATGTCACGTAAGGCCAAAACAAAACTGGTTTATGTATCATACTGCAGAAATGAAATACATTTGATTTTGTTAGTTTTATGAGAGCCTAATTATGCACACTTAAATAAAGCCCGCTTTGCGTTATGATACGTGCCTTATGTCTATCTTAGGAAAATGATATGATATTGAAAAACTTATTGTTTTAAAAGTGATATAAAGAAGCATAAAGATAAGGAATAAACCACACACAAAATTTAAAATGATAGAATATAAAGATATTTATTGTGCGACATATACCTATTGTTAGAAGTTATAAATAATAATAAAGCACTCTGATTATCAAGCCTGTGAAGAAATAAATCTTTAAATAAATGCTAAAATATGGAAGGGGAAACACGCTTTTAATGTATATTACAAGTGCCCGCATCGTAAACTCGCCCGCCAGAATCTAGCCGACTTCGAAGCGCCTTTGATCTGTTTAGCGCGATGCACGGTTCTTCATTAAATTGCTTATTACTATATCTTCAAATCTACAAGATCGATAATGACTGTAAAGCAAGTTCGCGGAAACTGCGGGAATCTTCGATAGTTTTCGAGATTTCCACTATCATTCCCATTAATCTTGACCCATGTAAATAGTTGTGGTGTTCGCTCAGTATCTCCTTGAATAAGCTGACCTCAGGTGGATTTTTCTGTTAAATCGTGATATTTAAATGGCCGACCTCACACCGGGTTGAGTGGAATTCCACGGGATATAAGAAATGCCACAAGAAGAGTACATTTTCAACAACAAAAAACCTAATGTATGTTGATACATGGATAAGAACACATCATTCAAGCATATATTTCACCAATCATTAGTTCTTGTATTCTTAAATCTGAACCGTCATATTGGTTTTGTAAAGTGATTGATACAATTCAAAAGTTTTAAAATAAAACTATAAATGACGCGGGGAGTAGCCCAAACCGCCCGGTTAGCTCAGTGGCAGAGTGCCCGCTTCCGGTTTAAAATTGATAGTAATGGGTTTCCTACCTTGGCGCTAAGAATTTGGGGTTAGCATTACATATAATTTTTCGGCGCCCTGGGTTCAGTATCCCGTGGGAGGGGCCGTAACTAATGCTGGTAGAACTTGTTGTCCGACCAAAAAAAATATCTGTAAAAAAAATAAATAAAATATGTTTAAACTAGACACATTTAAGTGTTTGCCAGCGAAGGCGAGCTAGTGCAGAAACTGAAAACAACTGTAAAATGCTACTCACATAAAGACACAATCCCGTGTAGCAAAGTAAACGCATGCACGTAACATGTGTTTGTTCGTTTATTAATAAAACATATAAACACTTATTTATAAGTAGTTTATTTGTGAAATTTTAATCACAGTGAACTATAAAAGAGACATGGTACTATATATATGATAGAAACCAGATATGTAGCGGACATGCATAAAAATAGCTTCAACTAAAGCTTTTGAGTTGCAATGGAAACGTAAAATATATTTACAAGAGATTTATGTTATTATTTTGGACTAATGTATAAGATATTAAATTAAATAATCTCACGTAAAATGAATCTAGCCATTTCAAGAAAATGGTGCAAGTTTCGACAGGAATCTGATATCCTCCCGGTAAAGTCTGTTTCCTCCTTGATGGCCCCCGTGGTAATAGAGAAGACATGTGGACTATGTCCATCGTGTGTCTGATGACGTCCAGAAATGTCTGGTATTTTCTTTATTATGTAAGGCAGTCATCAAATTTGACCGTGCATTGTCCTGCTAAACTTTACATTGTATACTCGGAAGTAGTAGTAACGGCGCATGCGCACTGATACAGAAGAGAGACTAGGTTCGATACCTTACCTTGTAACTGTCTAAGCACGTTCTGAAAGATAACTGTCAAACCTACAGTATAGTAATTTCTCTCCCAATGATGTTTATATGCAAAATTCGTCAAATATTTCTTATGAAGACACCGGTCAGTACTGGATATTTAAAGAGAAGGCTAATTAGGAAGTATAAGGAGCAAAACTAAGTTCATCAATAGAAGCTATGTAAGTGTCACCTATAAAAAAAGTTATATGAATAGTTTCATAGACCAGTTATATATAACGCAACATAAACTTAATACTTCAGTAGTTATTTCAATTACAAGAGACAAATAAAATATTTTCGAAACTGATTTTAACCCCTATTTTTTTATCAACATCCGGGTCGTTGATGATGTAACGTGACGTTAGTGACGCCAGATTTTTTTTCGACGTCATCATTCTCCGAATGTTTTTCTTTAAAACACAACTCCTTAATCGTTGATCTTTAGCATTAATACGAAGAAAGCCGAGGCGACGAAACCGGACTATATAGATAACGTACATTGTACGATGAATAATTACCAAATTCAAAGAATATAAATTATGCGTCTCAGATAAAATGTAGGTCGCCATATGAAATTTAGAGGAAATGGCTCACATTAGACTTGTTTGCATTTATACTATATGAATCGAAGATTTTTTGTTTTCTAAAAAAATTCCCGTTGCATTGCAGTGCCATCAATTACTTGTGCTTTTATTTGTGCTTTGTGTGTCTTTGTTCTCGGTGGGGTGGGGGGGGGGTTAAAGGAAGGAAGGAGAAATGTATTTCTTTGGCGATAAATGATGTAAAAACATATTATGACGTTATTACAACTTCAAGCAATGATACAAATGCATAAAAACATCTCAAGAAAGAAAACCATGAATTGAAATGATGAATGCAGCTGCAATTCATCACAAGTAACAACTTATCTTTCAGTGTTTTATCTAAAGAGTATCTAAGACAGATCTGTTCTTGTTTCTATGCATTGCGCCAAATGTTATTGTATCTAGGTCTATGCGGTAGGTTTTAGTTATTGTCATATTTACTTTATACAATGTCTATACCATCAAATGGGTTAGTTTAACTCGTTAATTATTCGTATTTATTATGAAACAGTAGTTATTTCATAAGTTGTTCACTTACCTCATACAGTTAAGCATATACTCATGAACTTGAGTGTCGCTATTAATCCCTTCACTACCGGAAGCATTACCGCGCATGCGCGATATTTCGTCTGCATCATTTTTTTAACTTTACAGATTCACTAAATTTTTTGGCAAAACAATTGGCTTCGTGTCAAACAGCTTGGATCCGGATGAGACGCCGAGTAAATCGGCGTCTCATCCGGATCCAAGCTGTTTTCATATGACTTTAAACTCGGGATAAGGCAGTGAAGGGGTTAAGCTCTGTGTTTTAGCTATTCCTATCATTCAGAGGCATGTGAGATTCTAGCTCCATGTCTCTATTATGAGTGTCTATCTTTATATTATTTAATGTGAAGCTTGTGAGCTTTTAGCTCCAATGCAAAACACAAAGGAGCCCGAGCACCCCATGTGGTCTCCTCTTGGTTCTCCCTCTTTTACCCATGTACTTAACAGCACGATTGGACGGATGACGTATCCATAACGTCTTTATTGATTAAGTCTGTCCGTGTCACCGAAGTTCTACTTTGGCGTTATTTTTTATCATTTGTATTTTTTAATACCTAGTAATGTTTAAGAGATTGTCTGTGTGTAGATTTAGTGTTACTTTTTTATCATGTAATTTTTAATTTCTACGTATTTTTTATAGATAGCTTATAAAATATGTGTACAGACTTTTGAACGTTTATACTTAAGGATATTATTATGTGCTAAATAAAATGTGGTATGATAATAATTATTATATTTAATTATGCTCCACGTTTTTACCTTGCACGGACACTTCTGTCGGTGTTGATTTTGCATAAAATGTCGATTCTTGTAAATGGCATGGACCTTAAAGACACATTTTATATTTTAAATTGATGCTCCTTTAATTCAAAAGAGTTTTGAAAAGGGTATGAGACATGCTTTAATATGTTTCTTAAATGTTTGAAGTATTTCAACCGTTGTTTAATATTTATTAAAGTGCGTGTATACGGATATCTTTGAACACATATAGTTTAGAAATACAGAACTGACGTAACACGAGTTATTAGACGTAGCATACAGAGATAAGCAGCTACACAAGCCCCTAAACATCATACAAACAGTAAGATTTAAATTTTGAAGCAAATAATTGCTCCTTCCTTTCCCATATATATAAAAACATCTTACGTATAACTGTTGCTGTCAGTAGTATGGTGCTCCTGGATGTTGCCAAACTATGTGCTAAGTTCTATTAAAAAGTCCTGATCAGTTTCAATTTTGAATCAAATAGTGAACTCAGAAACTTCCTGATACTAGGTATTTTCTACTAAACATATTTAACGAATGCATTAAGACGGTGTGTACTACTGGGGATAAGTTGTTTATCCCTGATTCTAAGGCCCTGCAGGAATAAACAAAGCCATAAAAATCCAAAAATATCTTAAACTATTTCTTTATCTTTTGTGCTTGTCTTTGTTTTGGTTTGATA
>JAULCC010216752.1:0-12747 GCA_032358795.1 Nuttallia obscurata | reverse complement strand
ACTGCGTCAATGTCGGAAACGTTCTACACCAACAAGCCACTTTATGACTTGTCAACAACTGGAAACCTTGTCTCCCCCATGTTACTCGCCCGAGCTTGGTTTCAAAATTATCCATTAAAGGGACACAGTGTGAAAGTTTATAGTTTTCATAAAACCACAGGAAATTTGTATCTTCATACAGAGACTCTCAGCCTATCAGTATACAATACACTAAACACCAAGTCAAGTCAAGTCAAATGGTTTATTAAAGCATTTAGGCTAACCATGAACTCAATATATCATTTAAACAAACTTAAAGAGTGACATATACAAATATTACCGTAATATCAGTTTTCTTAATTCAAGCGTCGAATGAATAAATCTAGCTACTTTAATAATAACATTTTCATCTGTATTTGACATAAGTCGATTAGACAATATATACATTAATCTGAACTCAAGTGTCTTTGGTGTATATTTTGTCAGAGTAATTCATAAGCTTTGCATTCAAATAAAAAAGACACTCTAGATATTATCTAAAATGTCTATTAACTAATTTATGGGGACTTTTTCAATTTTTTGTTCATGACTAGATCCTCTAAATTTTGCCAGACATCTTTTCAATTTTTTTCATATTCACATTCGTGATTGTCTATGATGTAAAATGACGGCCGTCATGACACATAAAAACAGTACTTACCTACATTAACATTTCTTCGTAAATTCGGGGCGTTTTATTTAATTCAAACGAACGTTTTTTTACTGCACGAAATTCGAAAAACATCCGACTTCTTAGGTGTTTTCATTCAAACATTCTTCAGTGTTCCTACACTACGAATTCGAAAATTTACGAAGATTTTCCACAATAATTAAGTTCCATTCGTTGTTCCGAGTTGACTCGAGGCGAATGTTCAGTGAACTTCATATTCAATGAAAAGTTTTGTTTAAAGTAAGCAATTTATTTATGACGAAAGTTGCTAATATATTCGTATTACGGGAGGGTTTTGGTTGTCTCTGCCTGACACGGGTAATTTACCAAGGAACAAATGCCCGAAGTGTTCATTTTTAAACATAATTGTTATTACGATTCGATCTGATGAAGATTTCCTCGCCGGTTTCTTGTACTGTTTCCGTCACAGCCGGCAAATGGCCTGTGTTAGATCTAAATTATTTCTAGTTGGAAACAGACTAATAGACATGTCTTTATTTTGTTAAGTATTGTTTCAAACTTAATTCACTGAAAATATCAGTAATTTATTACAGATGTGAGTATTCTTAATGGAACAAAATGCGGCAGCAACTATTTACCACCTTACCATACAAGCCAGTTGCAAATTTAAGTATTAGACTATTTGTTATGTTTAAATTTAATTATTTTAGCTCGATTATGTTGAAACCTATGGCTTGTAGAAACACTCTCGAGTCCGTTTCCTGGGTAGAACCAGTACTTGGTGTCAACAAATGAAGGTCAGGAGAAAGGCCCCCTTCGGGGCTCGAACCCGCAACCTCATGAGCGCAAAGCGGACATATATCCACTACGCCACTGCGCCCTTTATTGGTTGAAACATTTGTAGTTATAAAAGTCCATGTACTAACCATTGCCTTGATGAAACATGATTTAAAAGCAACTACAAACAGTGTCTATTCAGATGACACTAAAAAGGAGCTGTCCCGCCAGAATCTGCACTTTTGTCTTTTTATATCAAAAAGTTATTTTCTGCACACACACACACACTAAATATGATTGACATTTTCACCTTATTACTCATTTTATGACTGCCCATTAAAGATATCAGCTTTAATCAGATCTAGACTTTTAAAAAAGTCAAAGAAATTAGTAGTGTACATTGATTATACTAACTTAATGAAGTAGTACAAAGTTAATAAACCGATAATAATCGGAAAATCGCATCGGTGCACATAACCGATTCCATCTGATGATCGATTATCGCATCGAACCGATGTCCCATCACTAGACGTGGTCACGTACTTGATCTGAGAGCAATACACCAAAGTATGATGCTGGTTGCATATATGATTTGCAAGCAACACGCTAGTTATAAAATACAGTGCATTCAATTTGACAATAACAAATTCACTAATTCATAGTATGAATTTGACGTACCTGGCCCAGTGATTATTGAGCATTTTTCGTGTTCAAATCACTTTGACTATGGAAATGATATTGCGTCTTTTAGTTTAGATATTCGTGATAAAACATGTTCATTTGAATATAGACATTTTAAGGCACTTTGAATAAGAGTTGAACATAGATTTGAATATTATTAATGAACTTATTCACTGTTTTAAACATGTAGAGTTTGACATGAACCTGAGTTGAGCACGAAAAAAGAAATTGCGTCTTTTAGTTTAGATATTCGTGATAATTCCATTTGAATATAAACATTTATAAGCACTTTGAATAAGAGTTGAATATAGATTTGAATCTTATTTATGAAATAATTCACAGTTTTAAACATTTAGAGTTTGACATGAACCTGAGTTGAGCACGAAAAATGTTTTATAGTCAATAGTCCTAATCATTCCTCAATTTGCACTGCTTAATTTTTTCCACCATATTCTTTTTTGATTTATCCCCAAAAATTATATTTTTATTGAATACGCAACACTTAAGTGTTTAGGCCTAATTAACTGTTAATAACTTAACGGTATTTCCCGGCTATACGGAGCCTGTAATTGCCTGCAGACAAAACAGTTGCTTTGTTTCTAGAAAAGAACCGAAATGATATATCATTCAAAATAACTTTTATTTTTAATCGAAAATGGAAAATATAAACAGAATTAAACATTTAATCATTATTTACAAGTTTAGTATCGGTAAATCAGAAATTTCATTATATAAAGTGTTACTATTTACATAATAAACCTGTAATTTTAAATATGTATATGCACATAACATTTTAAATCATAAAACTTTGTTGACAACGAAATATACGCAATACAAAAATAATACATTGTGAAGGCTCCACGTCTTCGTTGCTTGTGTTGATGATTTTTCAATGTATTTTTTTAATTCATCGATTATTTCTGCGCCATTACAGAAGTCCCCTTGACAAGAAGAGACACAAATCACCCGATATGTATCTTTGGTACACTTATTTCCAAGTGACGTAGCTGAACACCGACGATCGTAGTTTGTTATGGTCTCTTTCACTGTGAAGATAAAGAGAGTATATTTTGATGTATAATGTTTTTATAACATTAGGTGATTTATCTATAAATATACAGTCACACAAGTAAAACAAGTGACATCAAGATGAACGAAAGCAAAACAGATGGGTTACAAAGTATAACAGTATCAGTTTAGACATGACTTCTGGTTTACAGACATTTTATTACATCTGATGAAATAAATGGACAAATGAAAATCAGTCTTCAACGTATGAACATATGTATATGTGGTTTTAAAAATTGGTACTCTATGTATATACCGTCTCAAATACAGTTTTGTGTTCGCACGGCTTTGTGCAGATATTGATGAGTGGTATTTATAGTGCATGTATGTATTTTGTTGTACATAAATACATAAATGTATTGTTTAAAAATATAGCTCATAAAAATGATTTATTGCGCATGTTTGTATTTTGTTGTACATAAATACATAAATGTATTGTTTAAAAACATAGATCATAAATATGTAAGCAGATAAAAATTAAATATGTAAGTAATGGTTTACTCATATTTTCAATAGTAGCGAAATGTAGTGTAAATACCCAATTTTAAAATATCCGTAATCACGAGTGCTTAACACCTAATATACCGTCCAAAGCTATAACGATAAGGGCCAAAAGATAAACCAATTCATGAACTATTAATCCATCCTGCAGACGAAGCGAATGCTTTCGATTCTCATTTTTGATTGATTGTTTGATGTTAATTAATTAATTAATTGATGTTAACTATTGATTATGAACTTCAGCTTCCGCATTTTTCAACTCGAACTGAGTCAGCCATACCCGACTCGACTGATGTACTTAACCTATGAAATATCCTTGATATTACAAAACCTCCAGGTCCTGATATAATCAGTACCACGGTCTTCAAACTAGCCTCAAGAATTTTGTATCTACTCATAAACTTTTTTTCCCGAAAAGTATTATACTGATGGAATCAAGCACAACTTTAGCCTACAAAGTATATCTAAGTACGTATCAGTTTTTAAAGAAGTCTGCTAAATTATGGAAAACTATGGGGATATCCTGCATGTAACAAATATACTCACACGAAAGAAAAAGTGTGTACTTGGTTAAAAGGGTTTTTTATACTTTAAGAAGAAAAATGTAGGCAAATTTGGTATCAAAATGTACCAAAATGTATTGGCTACTGAAATTTGATAATCAGAACATTGTTTTACGTGTGAATAGCAGAAAAGAGAAAGTTGCAAATTTGTAATGTTTTAAACCTGCTTTTTTGCTTTCGGATATTTGTCAAGTTACGTGACAATTAATCAGTATCTGTTGTGACCTCCTCCTCTACAAATAAGCGATAGGATAGCAGAACTTGTTATTCATAGTAATTTAAATGCCAAATCTGCAGCTTTTACTTTTCACTCTTATGTTATTCACACGTAAGAATTGTTCTAATAGTTACCAAATTTCAATTAAAAGTAAACCATCCTGTCCATACTTTTGTGCACATTTTGATACCAAATTTGCCTCTATTTTGCTTCTATAAATATAAAAAAAATCCCTCTAACCAAGGGCACACTTTCTTTTTCGTGTGAGTATATTTATTAGATGTTATCAAAAGTAAAGCACATATCTTTCAACTAAAATATTCGTCGGTTAACCAGGTCATTCATATCAACAACATTATAGGCAATCTTTAGGCAGTTAAAGCTTTTTGATTTATATTTTTGTGATATTGCATAAGCCATTATTATCGATATGATGATTTACTTTGTACAAGTCGTAATAATCGATTTGTTCTGTTCTGTTTTGATAAAGTTTGGCAAAGGGGTTGGGTTTTTTAATTAACCAACATGAAATTAACAACCTCTTCATGCCTGGTAACTATCCCTCTAATAGACAACAAATAGTAATATTTGATAGGATTTTCTTAAATTATTCTTCTATTTATGCTGGTGTCAACTTATGTTAAGTTGTTGGTCTTGTCTATTTTCTAATTTATATAGATAAAATTACTGAGTGATGTTCTTCTGCTTGCTGATGACACATCTCTCCTTATCATTGCTGATGATAATCCTATAGAGTGCGCTATATCTTTTACGGTCTTATGTCGGGTCTTGTCCCGTAGTGTTTTTTTTAAAGAATTATGAAATACATTTGATTACTCTATATGTGAAATCTACTATCAAATTCAATAATGAATTGCGCGTTACATTAAGATGTAAAATTGGGATCATTTCAAAAATACCGGCAATGCATTTGATAACTCAACAGGTAGGTTTTAGAAATAGGAATGATATTTAAATACATGTATGTATTTCTGGTTTTACCAGTGTTATAAATAGTGTTGCTGAACCATTGTTTGGTGAAGCGCAATTTATTTTTGACAAACCACGAGCACCTCGCTCTGCTATATATTGTAGGGTGTCCGGATGGCGCAGTGGTTACGCAATCTCTTCTCACCAATGCTAATCCGGTTCGGTTCCCGGCCGGGGCTAGTATGTGAGAGAGTTATGTAACGGTCTCCCCTCCGGACACGTAGATTTTCCCCTGGTACTCCGGTCAATTTTAAAGGGTGCAGTGGGGTAGTGGAAATGGTGTCCGCCTTGCGCTCCGGAGGTTGCGGGTTCGAGCCCCGAAGCGGGCATTTCTCTAAACCGTCATTTATTGACACCTAGAACTGGTTCTACCCAGGAAACGGACACGAAGTTTTTTCCACAAGCCATGGGCTTTCAATATAATCGAGCTAAAATTAATAAATTTGAACTTCAATCATGGAGCATCAACTTGGATAGTTAAACTCTTGAATAACTCAGTATTCAGTGTCATCTTATTCAGTTCGCCCAATTCTTAAACTGCAATAAAAATAAGATCGTACATCCAATTAATTATGTGGATATATCGTGGAATTTTTTCGTAAATTTGGGGCGTTTTCCGCCCTTGGGGCGTTTTGTAAACTTGGTACGAATAATTTTTATCGTACGTACTTCGTTCGAAGTCCACATTCTTCATGAGGTGTTTTTATAAACATATCCTAAGAAGCCCAAATTTACCAATTCGTAAATTTAAGAAGATTTTCCACGATAGGTAAGTACCGTCGTATGAATCATGGTGCTCGTCATTATACATCGCAGACGAAAACGAATGGTTGTACGAAATGATATAAGAAAAATATACGAAGTTTAATAAAACGGTCCCCGTTCTTCATGGCAATAAAATCAAGATCGTACATGACTTCCATGACGAAATGTAAGTATCCTCATATTCAATACGTCCAATACGTCATTGGACACTTACCAAGATCGTACATCTCTTGGATGACACAGTATTTAGTGTCCTCACACTCACTACGTCCGATTTTGCCAAGTGCTTCTGTATCATTTCTGCATTCTGGCCTGTTCCAATCCTCTTTGCGTTGTATGTCATAAGTACATGAATAACACGTGAAACCTGCATTCATATGAACGTCATTTATAAATAACAATAATTAAAATCTGTACAAACAAATATACAATAAAAGGCCACAACCTGTGTACATACACGCATTATATGAAAAACAGTAAACACATAAATTGATAATAATGATTCATGAAAAACATAAGAACACTACAGAAAACTACTGAAATAAAAATAGGTTTAAACTAAACCTTCTGCGACAAAAGGGACCCCGATATACTATGTAAAAAACAAACAAAAAACACGTACAATATTAACTCCAATAGGACATGAAATAAACACCAGTAGAATACTAAACATAAACATTAATAGGACGTACAATATAAACAACATAAGCAAATAAAAAAAATTCCAAAAGCAATTGAAATATCTTTACCAATAACATATGAAATAAAAAAGGACATAAAATATAAATACCCATAGAACGTAAAATATAACACCAAAACGAATTGAAATATAAATCCAATAGAACGTGTAATGTAAACACTAAAACGACGTGAAATATAAACACCAATAGAATGTAAAATATAAACACCAAAAAAGAACGTGACATATCAATCTAATAGGACCTGAACTATAAATACCAATAGCACGTGAACTATAAATATCAATAGCACGTGAAATATAACTAACAGTAACACGTGAATTATATATCCAATAGGACGTGAACTATAAACACAAATAGCACGTGTAATATAAATACCAATAGCACGTGTAAAATAAATACCAATAGCACGTGAATAATAAATACCAAAAGCACGAAAAACTATAAAAAGCAATTGTATGTGAACTAAAAATACAAATAGCACGTGAAATATAAACACAAATAGCACATGCACTATAAATAACAATGGCATGTGAACTATAAATACAAATTGCACGTGAAGTATAAACACCAATTGGACATGAGGTATAAATACCATAGGCACGGGAAATATAAATCCAATAGTAAGTGCACTATTAAGACAAAGTGCACGTGTAAAATAGATACCAATAGCACGTGAATAATAAAAACCAATAGCAAGAAAAACTATAAATCCAATGACACGCGAACTGTAAATACCAATAATTTACTTTAAACATATAGCTCGATTATGTTGAAAGCCTATGGCTTGTAGATACACTTTCGAGTCCGTTTCCTGGGTAGAACCAGTACTTGGTGTCGACAAATGAAGGTCAGGAGAAAGATCCCCTCCGGGCTCGAACCCGCAACCTCCTGAATGCAAGGCGGACACCCTATCCACTACGCCACTGCGCCCTTAAATACCAATAGCACGTGAAATATAAAAACAAATTGCACGTGAACTATGAATCCAATAGGACGTGAAGTATACATACCAATACCACATAAATATAAACACCAGTTTCATGTGAAATATGAATCGAATAAGACGTGCACTTTAAATACCAAAAGCATGTGAAATATAAATACAAATGGGATGTGAAGTACAAATACCAATAGCACGTGAACTATAAATACCAATAGCAGGTGAAAATTAAATAAAATAACACGTGAAATAAAAATACCAATAGCATGTGAAAAAAATCCAAAAAAACGTGAACTATAAATAACAATAGCACATGAAGTATAAATCCAATAGAATGTGAACTATAAATAACAATAGCACGTGATTTATAGATACCAATTGCACGTGAAATATAAATCCAATAGAATGTGAACAATAAATACCAATAGCACGTGATTTATAAATACCAATTGCACGAGAAATATAAATCCAATAGAATGTGAACAATAAATACCAATAGCACGTGATTTATAAATACCAATTGCATGTGAAATATAAATACCAATAGCACGTGATTTATAAATACCAATTGCATGTGAAATATAAATACCAATAGCACGTAAAATATTAATAACAATAGCACGTGACGTATTAATACCAATTACACTTGAAATATATATCCAATAGGACGTGAAATATAAATACCAAAAGCACTAGAAATTTAAATACCAATAGCACGTGACGTTTAAATACCAATCACACTTGAAATATATATCCAAAAGAATGTGAACTATAAATACCAAAAGCACTAGAAATTTAAATACCAATAGTACGTGAATTATAAATCCAATATGCGTGACTTAAAATACCATTTGCACATGAAATATAAACACCAAAAGCACTTGAAGTATTAATACAAATTGCACGTGAAGTATAAATACCAATAGCACTTAAATTATAAATACCAATTACACGTAAAATATAAATACCAAAAGCAAGTGACGTATAAATACCAATTGCACGTGAAATATAAATACCAATAGGACGTGAAATATACATACCAATAGCACTAGAAGTATAAATACCAATAGCACATATAATAAAAATCCAATAGGACGTGACTTTAAATACCATTTGCACATGAAATATAAACACCAAAAGCACTTGAAGTATAAATACAAATTGTACGCACGTCAAATATAAATACCAACAGCACGTGAAGTATTAAAACCAATTTCACGTGAAACGTGAAATTTAAATCCAGTAGGACGTGAAATACAAATTCCAATAGCACGTGAAATATAAAAACCAAAAGCACGTGAAGTTGTAATCAGATAGTACGTGAACTTTAAATACCAATTTGCTTGTGAAGTAAGTACAAATAGGACGTGAGCTATAAATACCAATATCACGTGAAAACTAAACACCAATAGCACGTGAAGTATAAATACAAATTGCACGTGAAATATAAATACCAATTGCACTTAAAATATAAACACAAAAAGAACGTTAAATAGGACGTGAGCTATAAATACCAATATCACTAGAAGTATAAATACCAATAGCACGTGAAATATAAAAACCAAAAGCACGTGAATTATAAATCCAAAAGGACATGAACTTTAAATACCAATAGCATGTGAAGTAAATACAAATAGGACGTGAACTAAAAATACAAATAGCATGTGATATATAAACACCAATGGCACGTGAAGTATAAACACCACTAGCTCGAGAAATATAAACACCAAGAGCACGTGAAATGTTAATTCCAACTGAACGTGAAATATAAACACCATTAGTACCTAAAAAATGAACACTAATAACACATCAACTATAACACCAATAAAATGCTTAATGTTAATGCTTACAGGGCGTGAAATGTAAATACCAAGAACACAAGAAATGTAAAAACCAATCGGATGTGAAATATAAACACCAATATGGCGTACTTTCTGTGCGCATTTTATAGATAAGAAAAAGAAATTCAGAGTTTAAACATGTTTATTTGTATTGTAAACGTGCAAGTGAGGATGGGCTTTACGATAATACGGTCTTAAAAACAGAAAAATGGACGTGACGTAATATATATATATAAGCCAATAACATGTTAGAATATCTAGGTACTATAGAAACTTACATCTTGCAAGAAAAATGCACGAAGAACACATATGCAATGTTTTATGTACAAAACAAATAGCCCATACCAGCCTCTTTAAATCAATAACAAGAGAACCTTGAACAAATAAGACAGAAAACTTTTGCACATCATACAGGGTAACGAGGTTCGTAAACATAATAATATGACAAAATTCATGACAAGTACGGTCTGAATCATCGACGTAAAAAACCAAGATGCGTGCACGTGCGGACACCGCGGGTTCGATCACAAACCGGGTTAAATCAAAGGGTTTAACATTGATAGTAAAGACTTTCCATTTATTTGGCGCTCATGAGTTAGGGTTAGCATTACGACTGATTCGTCGGTATCTGGATAAAGTGACCAGCCGAGGTTCAGTCCCCGTACTTAAAAAAATAGAGATTTCTACAGAAGAGTTCTCTGTATCCGTTACCTCTATCCATTAACCCTAGATGACAGAAAGTGACGTAAAAAGAATAAATAAATTATACAAAACGTATAAGGCAGATATTATGTAAAACTGTTGGTCACCAAATGGTATGGAATCCTTCTACTATCAAATTCAACTTCGTCCGACGCCTTTTTTTTTTTCATTATAAAAAATGCTAATATTTCTGAATCCAACACAAAAAATATGAAAAAATAAATTTAAATTTCAGTCGAAATTCTAACTTATTTAACTATACCCATTTAGCTTTAGTATAAAGATAATTCTCTAACATTTTCTCTGTCTAATTTTCCTTGTTGTATAGTCATTTTTCTCCTCATTCTCTTCTTCTGTAGCTTTTTTTATTTTCGTTTCTCCTCAAGTCACTAAAATTAATGCTAGAAACAAACGCCTCGAATATTTACACTTTTTGTCACATTGAGATATAAGACTCTTATAAATCATAATTGTGAACAATTTTAGATTAAATGATCATTGTTGTTGATGTTGTAATATCTAAGTTTAAATATAACAAAAGATTGATTTCATGCAGGAAAGAATCAATATAAGAAAATAAAAAGCTTACCATAGATACTGTTCTTTTGTAAAACCGTTAAAATTATTACTGCAAATAACGATGAGGAATACGTCCAGCTTAGAATCATATTTATTGTTTAAATATAAAACTAACCTTACTTTACAAACTGTTCCGCCGAAATACAAAACAGAACTAATCGCCAGTCAGAGGTATGTTATTTTTACAGACAAACAACGGGAAATGTAAATTCCAAATTGTATTTACCCGAGCGTGAAAACACGCGACATTTTGTAAACATTGACGATGAAGCTCAAAGACGCGCCAGTGTCGTTAAGCTCCGGTATATAAGTAAATGCCCGGATGCAACAGTATGTGGTCAGTGGCAGTGAATGCAGCCTACTGAAATCTTTATTCCGGGTCTTAACAAACGCTTTGCCAGAGTTATTTTGCGGTTAAATGTACACCTGACGTATGACTATTAAATAAATTATGCGAAATCTAAATTGATAAATCCGCTTAATGCAGATGATATCATTTGATTAAACAAATATCGCTTTGATCCTGTGTCTGAATGCCAATGTATCCTACCGCGGCACCCGACTTTATTTAAGGGTTTCCATTTCATACAAGTGACGCTCCCCATCCACTCCCTACCCCCACATACACTTACAAGTGGCGTCAAGCTGTGGATGCAATTAACAATTAGCAGGAAAAGAAGCATAAATGCCATAAACTGCTCTGTGTATTCGGTCGTATCAAAAGAGTTGGCTTAATCTAGATGGTGATTCGGGAAGTCCTTATCAGGCCCTTGTGGTGTAATTGCTTAGATTATGTCAATTACCCATAAAACCGAAGGAAAAACTGCACCCCAAAAAACGCCCGTTCAATGCATGTAAGCTTGTTACTATCAGTCTAAATATTGTTTGAAGCAGACAAAGTTTTCCATGGCTACAACCTTCAAGTATAGTTTATATCATGTTTGAGAGTAGATACAGCTTGTCCATGGCTTTAACTTTAAAATAAAGGTTATATTTTGTATGCACAGTTTGTCCATGGCTATAACTTAAAAATATACCTTATATCATGTTTGACTGCAGATAGAGCTTTTCCATGGTCACAACATTAAATAATATTTTATATTTGTCCGAAATCAGACAAAGCTTGTCCTTGGCTATATGTTTTTACTATAGTTTATATTTTGTTTGAAAATAGATAGAGTTTGTCCATAAAATTAAACGATAGTTAATATATTGTTTGAAAGCAGATAGAGCTTGTCAATGGCCATACTATTAATGTATAGTTTATATTTTCTTTGAAAGCAGACAAAGCTTGCCCATGGTTATTACCTTAAACTATAGCACATATTTGCATGAAATAGATACAGCTTATCTTGTCCATGGCTAGATCCTTAACCTATAGTATATACACTCGCCCAATGTTCTAACCCGCCGCCTTGTAACTTGTTATTTATTTGGCAAATAATGAACTAGAAACTTGTACGTACCAAATTATTCGTAGCAAGTATAATTTTGCTTTCTTGTCAAGAAATTTGAATTGTGAATTCACACAAAACACAATTAATCCGCAACACTTTATTTCATTGGCATACAATTCAAAAGTCACAACTAAATAATCAATATGCCCCACTCGAGCTCTTATGACCGCCTGACGTTGGCTAGGCATGGAGTTATAAAAAGTGTGTAAAATTCGCTGCGAGAGTGCGTTCCAAGTTTGCACAAGGTCTGCTTCCAGTTGATGCACATTTTGCTACTGAGACCGAGCTCAAACCCGTCGCCCCAATTCGTCCCAAA
>JAULCC010216530.1:0-12751 GCA_032358795.1 Nuttallia obscurata | reverse complement strand
GCACAAGGATTGTGGAAGTTTTGTCCTTCATTTGTAGAATGGGTCCCAGCTTTCTATAAAAGAGAAACACTAGTCATTTCAGGCGCAGAAACACTAGTCATGTCAGGCACAAGGATTGTGGAAGTTTTGTCCTTCATTTGTAGAATGGGTCCTAGCTTTCTATAAAAGAGAAACACTAGTCATGTCAGGCAAAGAAACACTAGTTAAGTCAGGCACAAGGATTGTGGAAGTTTTGTCCTTCATTTGTAGATGGGTCCCAGCTTCCTATAAAAGAGAAACACTAGTAATTTCAGACACAGAAACACTAGTTAAGTCAGGCACAAGGATTGTGGAAGTTTTGTCCTTCATTTGTAGAATGGGTCCCAGCTTTCTATAAAAGAGAAACACAAGTCATTTCAGGCACAGAAACACTAGTCATGTCAGGCACAAGGATTGTGGAAGTTTTGTCCTTAATTTGTCCCGGCTTTCTTTTAAAGAGATACACTAGCCATGCGTAGGTACAAGGCTTGTTCAAGGTTTGGGAGTCTGTTCTTGCAAGCAGAATTATCATGTGACCAATATCAACAAAACAGATCAGTTGATCTCGGTTTTGAGTGCCAATTCTGACGCTATTTATATGTTGACCTGCAGCTATGAATAATAAAACCCTTCTTATACAAGACGCAGTTTGTATAACTAATGGCACACTAAGTAATGTTTTCTTCAGAATATTTCTGTTAAAATGAGCAGGGATATTCTGATTTGCTTTATATGCGTTTTACTTAGTTTAAATCTTGATGAATATATGTGTAAATCTATATTTATATGAAAATATGCTTGTCAGTGGTAACCCACATGCCTTGTGACGTCATTTTCAGCCACCTCGCCTAGGAAATAGTCTCCTGATTATTTTTTTCTTATGGTTGTATTTATTATTTCAAATAAACGTTTATTGTGTTGAAACATGTCCAATGCTAAGCGGAAATAGTCTTTTTACATTGGCTATACGTAGATTACAATTCTTCTTTTGTCAGTTTAGCTGCACGGCATATGGAACTTTTGGAGCTAATGCGACAAGAGTAACTTTGCACATTAGTATGTATTACGTAGACGGGTTTCCGCTTAACATTGGCTTTATTTCTACACAATGAACAGAAAATTGAAAAAAAAAAACTTACAGCATTTGAAAAATCTAAATCGAAATGTGCTTGGCGCGGTAGCTGAAAATGACGTCACAAGTCACATGGATTAACCTAACCACACTGCTTATCTCTAAATATGTATTTAATGACTGAGAACAGTTTGAGAAATTACCTTGTGGAAGATAACCAAAATGAAGCCGAAATGTTAATACACTTTCAAGCACATTAAAAAAGGTAATTGACCTGATTTGCTGGATTTGGTTGGTAGCATTAATTACGACCAATAACGTGAAGTGTCTAATGTTACACATGTAGGCATAGGTGGCCGTATCAATGTTTGTTCCCCACCTCAAACCCTCCCCCAAAGGGTACAAAAGAATGTTTTTCATATTCCCTTCAAAATAAATTTTAAAAAAATGGAAATAAATTATATTTTCCAAATGATTTTTTTAAAAAAAAAGGTTTACCCTTTGGGGAAGGGTCAGGGTTGGGGGACAAACAACGATGCGGCCACCCATAGTTATCGATACTCTATATTCAAGATGGTTGTATAATTTTAACATACTGGTCAGTGTACTGCTTGACCTCTCTGCATTCTTATGGAGTTTGGGTACATTATCTAAGCGTTGTTTAAGTACATGTACATATTCTAAGAATTGTTTATTTGTTTGGATTTCCATGTCCATTTGGTAAAATCCATGTATCAATGGATGTATCTTTGAAATCAATATTTCACACAGTTAAAGCTTTCACACATTTCATCCCATGTCAAAATATATTTGCACAATACACGGTAATATTACAATTAAATCCAAAAGAATTTACGACGTAAAACAAACAATATCAGATGTTCGATCAACCTCAATAGGTGTTGACCTCCAGGGGTGACATCAATACCCATTTGTTTACCGTCTCACCGACCACGACGACGATAGAGGCTGGTAGCGGGTGAGACATGTCAAATGTTGGCTACCCGCCATGTGACATGTTGTCTTTTTTAAAGTGTGTCACACTATCTGGGGTTAATATTTTTATTACATTTTTTTTGTGTGTTTGTCGGAACATGGCCAAGGTGACATATCAAAACACGAAGAGTACAGATTTTCTCAGACACAATTAACGGCATGTGTCTGACATTTATCTTTGTCGACATTTCTGTCTTTAGTTTCTGTCTGTATTTCACTATGATTAGTTTATCTCTATATTTATATCTCACAATCTGTGTGTGTGTGTGTGTGTGTGTGTGTGTGTGTGTGTGTGTGTGTGTGTCTGTCTCTCTCTGTCTCTCTCTCTAAATTTGAAAATGTTAAAATGAGTAAATGTCTGCTGGTTTATTCTGCAATACCATCATTAGGATAAACTATTCCCTCCCTTCATCTTCCCAACCTCCCTCCATTCCATCCATTATACTATTTTTATCTCTTTTTCTTGTCTGTCCTTCTTTCTGTTTCTCCCTCTCTGTCTCTATCTTTCGCTCTGTCTCTGTCTCTCTCTCTCATGTATGTTTTGATAACTTACTAAATAGATTATCTACCACTATTGTATCTAAAATACAGCTAAATTATGTTAAAACATGATGAAGACGGAAGAGGAAACTGTCGATTAAGCAAAAACATGCGCTACACATTGTTTTATAAATAAAATACCCAACTTTTAATCCGTGTCCTAAACTTATTAAAATATAGTTTTTTCTTATTTAAATATTGCTAAAAGCTGTATTAACCACTGCATGTATACTGCATGCTGTCTCACGTATACATCTGCAAACTGTTATATACCACCATATGCGTGTATGTTGTTACTAGCCAAAGATAGTTTTGCAGACTTAACTATATTCAGAACCCCCGAGACTATATTCAAAATTCATGAGACTACGATTTTAAAACATGTTAGCTATAGAAGTTGGTGATTACTTTAGTATAGAAACTTAACATCGCTGAGAAAATCTGAACTCCCGAATCTCGGACAATGTGTTACTTTAAATTATTTAGATAGGCTGTTCTTCTGGCTAAATGAATAAAGTTTGTTCTTGCGACTTAATGAACAAAGTCTAATCTTCTGAGTGAATGAACAAAATTTGCTTGTATGACTAAATGAACAAAGTTTTGTTTTTCTGGTTATAAGAACATAGTTTTTCTGACTAAATGACCCACTATCAAACTTGTCAATATCAACCCTTTTCAACACCCGTCTCTTAATAGTTACATTTTTTAAATTAAAACTTTTTCTATATGTACTTGTTTTATTGTGTTAAAGCTGTTCATGTATATGGACCTTATGCATTCGGAAAAAAATTTCTAGGAAAAAAGCAGTAATAGTAATTATATATTTACAACATATATTGTAAAATCGTGATTATCGAAACAAAATGTTCCGGTTTTTACCGTCATCACTTTGTCAATGCTATTTTATCCTTCTATGACTTTGCATCTTTGTGTTTATGAAGGACCGAGGAATTTAGGGAAATCAGTGACTTTTAAATTTTACTGTGTTGCCATTTGAAATACTTACAAATAAACTGATGAAAAATCTCCATTATATATTTTACTTGTGATAAAATGTTATTTAAAGATAAACTAACGAAGAACGTCGTTTATTTGTGATAAAAACCAATATATTCACAAACAAATTGGATCCTAAACACCCATTATATAATTTGCATGTGTAAAATATAAACATCAACTTATTTAAAAAATAAAATGACTGAAAATATTAATTTCGTAATTTGCATGATAGAAGAACCCACATGGACATATTTTAAAAAACAAGTGACCTTAAACATTAATTCCATAGTTACCATATGATATGAACTTATCTAAAAACACACGGATTCTAAACCGTTTCATTATATAATTACCATGAAATAAAAACATTTTCACCCGAAAGTTGTTTAAGTGCATAAACCAGGTAAATTGGGTTAGTGTAGTCGTATGTTTGTAAGATATGTTAGCGCGTCATCAACCCTGTATAAACTTTACCATACATTTGTCGTCACTGAAATGTTTCAAATTGTAAATTTAGGGAAACAAGAATGTTGGACACATTTATTGATGACATATAGTTCCACATGTTCATGAACCATTGAGGACAAAATTCCATGTTGACAGATATATCTTTATCCACGGAACAAGGCAAGAAGTTATACATTATATTAAACAAATAAATGGATATATTGTAATAAACACTTCGTTGTGACAGTGTATCAAGCATGGACTTTTACACTGTAATAGTTAATGAAAGTGTAACATTTAAAAGTTACAACCCTACATTGCATTATTATAATTATAGTTACATATAAAAAAAGGTGTACTTGATTGAATCATCGCCCTATCGAACGCATAAAACAATATTTAACAGATTGGGTAAATATAAAACAAGATATACAGCTATATATGTCCAATGATATACATCTCCTATAATGTGGCGAGATACCTGTATATGCTATATGCATCCCCTATAAAGTGGAGAGATACCAGTTTATGCTATATACATCCCATATAATGTGGTGAGATACCTATATGCTATTTGCATCTCCTATTAGGTGGCGAGATACCTGTATCTGCTATAAACATCCCCTATAATGAGGCGAGATACCTGTATATGCTATATGTATCCCCTATTATGTGGAGAGATACGTGTATCTGTCATATACATCCCCTATAATGTGGCGAGATACCTGTATCTGCTATATACATCCGCTATATTGTGGCGAGATACCTGTATATGGTGTATGTATCCCCTTTAAATTGGCGATATACCTAAACCTGTCATATAAATCGCCTATAATGTGGCAAGATACATGCATCTGCTATATATATCCCCTATAATGATGCGAGATACTTATTTGCTATATACATACCCTGTAATGTGGCGAGATACCTTTATGCTATATGCATCCCCTATAATGTGGCGAGATACATGTTTATGCTATTAGTATCCCCTATAATGTGGCGAGATACCTTTATGCTATATGCATCCCCTATAATGTGGCGAGATACCTTTATGCTATATGCATCCCCTATAATGTGGAGAGATACCTGTATATGCTATATGAATCCACTATAATGTGAAGAGATACCAGTTTATGCTATATACATCCCATATAATGTGGTGAGATACCTATATGCTATTTGCATCTCCTATTAGGTGGCGAGATACCTGTATCTGCTATAAACATCCCCTATAATGAGGCGAGATACCTGTATATGCTATATGTATCCCCTATTATGTGGAGAGATACGTGTATCTGTCATATACATCCCCTATAATGTGGCGAGATACCTGTATCTGCTATATACATCCGCTATATTGTGGCGAGATACCTGTATATGGTGTATGTATCCCCTTTAAATTGGCGATATACCTAAACCTGTCATATAAATCGCCTATAATGTGGCAAGATACATGCATCTGCTATATATATCCCCTATAATGATGCGAGATACTTATTTGCTATATACATACCCTGTAATGTGGCGAGATACCTTTATGCTATATGCATCCCCTATAATGTGGCGAGATACATGTTTATGCTATTAGTATCCCCTATAATGTGGCGAGATACCTTTATGCTATATGCATCCCCTATAATGTGGCGAGATACCTTTATGCTATATGCATCCCCTATAATGTTGCGAGATACCGATATAATTATTCGAATATATCCCCTATTATGTTGCGAGATACCTGTATAATTATGCTATATGCATCCCCTATAATGTTGCGAGATACCGGTATATGCTAATACATTCCCTAATATGTGGTGAGATACCTGTATATGCTATATAAATCCCCTATAATGTTGCGAGGTCCCTGTATAATTATGCTATATGCATCTCCTATTATGTTAGAAATTACCTATATGCTATATGCATCAGCTTTAATATGGCAAGATACCTGTATATGCCTAATGAATCCCCTTAAAAGGTGGCGAGTTACCTGAATATCCTATATACATCCTCTATAATATGGCGAGATACCTGTATATGATATATGCAACCCCGATAATGTGGCGAGATACCTTTGTCTGCTATATACATCCCCTATAATTTGGCGAGATACTTAATTGCTTTATACATTCCCTGTAATCTGGCGAGATACCTAAATGCTATCTACATCCCCTATGATGTGGCGAGATACCTGTATATGCTGTATGAATCCCCTATAATGTGGCGAGATACCTGTATATGATATATACATCCCCTATAATTTGGCGAGATACTTATTTGCTTTATACATTCCCTGTTATATGGCGAGATACCTTTATGCTATTTACATTCCCTATGATGTGGCGAGATACCTGTATATGCTATATGAATCCCCTATAATGTTGCAAGATACCTGTATATGCTATGTGCATCCCCTTTAATGTGTCGAGATACCTATATGCTATATACATACCCTGTAATGTGGCGAGATACCTATATGCTATATGCATCCCCTATAATGAGGCGAGATACCTATATGCTATATACATCTCTATAATGTGGCGAGATACTTGAATATGCTATATGCATCCCCTATAATGTGGTGAGATACCTGTATCTGCTATATACATCCCCGATTCGCGATATACTTATTCGCCATATACATACCCTGTTATGTGGCGAAATACCTATATGCTATATGCATCCCCTATAATGTGGCGAAATACCTTTATGCTATATGTATATCCCCTATAATGTGGCGAGATACGTATATGCTATATACTTACCATATAATGTGGCGATATACATGTTTATGCTATATACATCTCCTGTAATGTGGTGAGATACTTATATGCTTGTTACATACCCTGTAATGTGGCGAGATACCTTTATGCTTTATACATCACCTATTATCCTGCGAGATGCTTTTTGCTGCATGCATTCCCTTTTATGTGGCGAGATAATGTATGCTGTATACATCCTCTGTAATGAGACGAGACACTTTTATGCTACATGCATCCCCTGTTATAAGGCGATATACTTATTCTACACACATCCCCTGTTATAAGGCGAGATACTTTTATGCTGTATACATCCCATGTAATGTGACGAGATACTTATGTGTTATATACGGTACATCCCTTGTTATGTGACGAGATATATGCTAGTATATACCCTGTCATTTGGCGAGTGAAAGATTTTTTCAGATCTTTTTTATTTTAATAGTAACATAGAGATATAGCTATGCTACAAATAGAAGAAATAATTTGTCTACCTTTCTCTCATTTGTGTTCTGGAGATCAGACTGTAAGTAAGGCGGCTTTGGCAGACAAAAAACTTGTGTCTGCCCTCTTAAAAAATTTACTCATTAAGTCCACCATTTAAATGAATAAACAAAACCTTATGTACAAAACGAAATTTCATTTTCTGGATTTGCGATAAGCTTCCCCTGCGGAACCGCTGAAGCTTCCTTGTTCATTATTCACGAATTTCTTGAGTTGAAATGATCCACGGTTCACGATGAAGCATAGCAGAAGTGTGTCGTGGGTACCCGACGATACCCCCATGAACACTATGGTTGACATAGGCGAACTAGGAATATACTCGTAAAGTTTTGGCAATTTGTTAGGTAACTTATGCTTTGTTTAGTCAGCGAGGAAACCCATCGCGTTTATATTTGTGGCATGGGGGAGCGTTATGATAAAAATACAAAAATTGCATAACTTCACCACTCACAGGTCTCCAAAGATTCCTTGTGAAGTTATGTTAATCTTGTCGGCTCGTTAACTGAAATCAAATAATTTAAACAACCACATATCAGTATTGTAAACCCATGTTACTTGTTTAGTCATTTTCAGCTGCGCCGCCAAGCAAATAATCATTCGATTCAAATCGTCAAAATACTGTTTTTCAATTTTACGTTTATTGTGTTAAAATATAAAACAGTATACATTCTTTTTAAACAGACATATAATGTTTCTTTTGCCAACTGTTTGCCTCCCCCCATCCCACCATCCCACCCTTAAACGTGGCAAATTTGCAAATATAAACCCTTGTCGCATTAGCTCCCAAACTTCTACAACTTTGCTGAACGTGACATCATAAGTCACGTGGGTTTAACACATACGGTCCTCTACTTATGACTATTGAATGTATTTTTGTAAAATTTTGAAATTGTTTTTGTTATTTATTCTACAAAAATGTATGTTAATTTGATTTACTGAGTGACACATTATTATAATTGTATAACATATTCTATGACGATGTACTTTGTACAAGTCTTCATAAAATATCTGTTCTGTTCTGTTCTTATGTGAAACTTTTCTACCCGATACTGCCCTCCAATGTATAGGTATATAAGGTGTAATAAATTAACTGACTATATGGGTGGGCATAGTACCCTCTCAAGTCTGGATTTGTTGTTGGTGAGTCCATTTTGATACAACAATCGGCCAATTCACTTTCTTTCCCGCCCCTATACACATCACATAAAGTTGAACCGTAAGTACTGCATTAATGGCATTCTATTCATCATTTCTCAAACCTATTTATCAGGGTCAATCCATGAACATTTAATCCCTCAGACATACTGCTGTCTCAGTCAATTGATCTATATTTATTCCACTTGATTTGACAGTTATGGAAAATTAGAAAAAGATAATTTGAAGCGACAAAAGGTGTTGGTTTAACCGCATATGATATATGATTAAATCTTTTTGCAGTTGATTTACTACGATACTCGGGTATTCCGTTATTACGCATGGCCTGTGCACACAAGCGCGGATTTCGTTGTTGTTTAGGCATTGTTGTTAAAAACTGCCAGAACTTCAATGCGCCAAAAACCAATTATGGTCCAGACGTTCATACCATCATATATCAGCATCTCCAAAAGGAGCTGACAAGTTTCTCGTTTGAAACGATGGTAGCATACATGTGGACATATTGTCACAGTGACTTGTTCCCATCACTCGTTGTGAAGGTTGGAGTCTGAATTGGATTTGAACTCACAGCCCTTGGACTGGTAGGCACGTGTTTGGCAAGATGCGCTGTAACAGTTCACAACTTCAGCGAGATGAGTGCAAGCTTTCAAAAAGTAATTCATGTCAAATAACAATTTGTCTGTATTAAAAACATCTATAATACATACCTTGCAAAGATCATAGTACTGTAGAAACACATTTCTGTTATCGGAAATGAAACTTTCAAGCGGTTCGTGAGTGGAAATATACATGCCATACCTGTGATATATGCACTAGCACCCTATGTTAATCTGTTTTGCCATCCCATACCTCGTAAAACTTAATATATGTATATGTTTAAAATATGTTACAAGGTTTCGCTCTTCTTAAAACTTTTACCATGCACTTTTGAATTATGGAAAACAATTATATAAACATTTCATTTTAGATATACGTTATTGGTTAGAAAATATATGCAAACGAGCCTGTGGAAATATTCACAGAACATAATAGAAAAGAATATAATAGATATTTGTCAAAAGCACGAGCGGCATCATTGGCTAAACACGTGTTGCAAAGTGTAATTCATTTTTATACATGTTCAAGTGACATCAAGTGGTAATAACAATTTTTCATCGCAAAATGAAATGCAGTTTCCAATTTTTGTCTACATATAGTGTTTCGTAAGTTCTTTTCAGATATATACCATACACTGTTTCGTCAGTTCTTTTCTGATACATACAATGTTTCGTAACTTCTTTTCTGAAATATACCATACAGTGTTTCGTAAGTTAATTTCTGACATAAACCATACAATGTTTCGTAACTTCTTTTCTGATATATACCATACACTGTTTCGTAAGTTCTTTTCTGATATAAACCATACAATGCTTCGTAACTTCTTTTCTGATATATACCATACACTGTTTCGTCAGTTCCATGCAATGTTTTGTAAGTTTTTTCTGATAAATATCATACAGTTTTTAGTTCTTTTCTGATATAATACATATAGTTTTCTTAAGTTCTTTTCTGATATAGAGCATATGGTTTGGTAAGTTCTTTTCTGATTTGAGCATTTAACAAAAGTTAGATACTTGAGTATCACATTTAGGGAATAGACTCAATGCAAAGAAAGGTTAAAGTACTAGCTAACGATATGAATAAATTATATGTGTGCAGTTTACCACTAAGGTTACAAGCATTTTTGTGTTTGAGCATGATTCTCAAATTAAACATTATGCTCAAACTATGGCAACAGAGTTTGAAAAACTTAATGTTTTTTTTATTCGGTAACTGAGTTTTATTTTGCAGTGAGTTAATTCCCAAGTCCTTTAATCCATGCTTGCAGTTTCAATTACAAATTAAAAAAAAAAAACAAAAAAAAAAACTGTAAAATGCTCAATTAGAGTAAATTTTATAACATCGGGTCCTGTTTTGATTTATCATATTTTTTTTGTAAATTAAGTTTTGATATATCATATAGCGTTGTGTAAATTATGGTCTGATAAATATCTTTCTGAATGAAACCAGCATTTATATGCAATCTCTAATTCCGTGCTTGCTAGTAAGTATGCCCCTCACAAGTTTCTGAATGTAAAAATAGTTTGGTTTAAAGAACACATTTCATCATAAATGACAAGTGCATTGGATCAAATGGAATGTTTAACATTGTGTTTGTGTGCACATATAAATGTTCATTTCTTTGTTGAATTTTTTACTTTAACAGAACATGTTTTTAAGCATGATTGAGACAATTCTATGAGAAAACAACACAAAGAGTTTGAAATTGTTAATTTCTAATGGAATCAAAGATATTTGCAATTTTGACTTAACACTCTGGTTACGTTTACAGAACTTGTCGCAACCGAGCCATAGACCGTTAAATCGTTTGACAATACGCCATTCAAATTTGACTGAACAAATGGACAATCATATTTGACAATACGAGACTGAGTGTGGCTGCCCACTGAGTTAACACTGTATCGTCAATAGACCGACTTTCTGTGTTGCTTTTACGTGGATAATCTTGTTATCGTAATTCATGCCAAAATTAACCTTATCTAATATAGTTCAGATGAATAATTACTTTCTCACAATGTCGTGTGAATATTCTAATAACTTTAGGTCTTAAACAGCACTCTCTTCTTAATTTCATATTTCATCTTGAAGTACTTGAAATTGACAGAATAATCTCACTCAATGGGAAACTTCAACGGCGTAAACTAATGACGTTTTATAAATCAGCTGACAAATTAATTCACTTTGTCCACGGTTACTCTCTAAACGTCTGAATTATTGGACGATTGTGCTGTATTTGACTAATCACTGAGCCGTGTATTTGCACGTGACAAAACTACCAAGCACGGACGCCATTGTCCGGTTTCTTGTGATAATTATTCAAATTGCTTTAATTATAAAAAAAGTCACACTATCCTTAATAAATTAATGGTTGAACCACCTGATATGGTAAAAAGTATGAAGAAAATCTATTTAACCAAATGCTTCATAAAATCAAAGTACCTAAGGTACTTTTGGGCGGTGAGTTAAGAGAGATTTTGTTTTGTTTTATTCGGAGTTTAACGTCGCTTTAACAGTATTTCTGTCGTATCGCGACGTCCAGCTCGTTACAGGTGGAGGAAGACCCCGAGGAACCTCTGTGCACTATTTCACCGACAAAATGCACCCGGGTATAAGAGAGATGAAAGCTAAATGAAGCTGAGGTAAAACGACGAAGGTGCAGGTTGGGCTGGACGACACACTTCCGGTTGGGCCTGTCTAATTTTCGTTACACTTCGGCGGTTTGTTTCGGTGCAGTGCATGATTTAGGCCCGTCTTAAAAGCATGGCGCGTAGGAATATACGTAATTGTGTTTACTGTTATGTGGAAACATTTGCATTTATCAAGTGAAATAAGTTTTGAAAAAATGTCAAACCTCAGTTTTACTTTAAACTGATTGTACATGAAAACAGTAATAGAAAGTGTTTACATCGTTTTTTTACACTAAAACAGTAATAGAAAGTGTTTACATCGATTTTGTACATTAAAACAGTAATAGAAAGTGTTTACATCGATTTTGTACATGAAAACAGTAATAGAAAGTGTTTACATCGGTTTTTTAAATTAAAACAGTAATAGAAAGTGTTTACATCGATTTTGTACATGAAAACAGTAATAGAAAATATTTACATCGGTTTTTTACATTAAAACAGTAATAGAAAGTTTACATCGATTTTGTACACGAAAACAGTAATAGAAAGTATTTACATCGTTTTTTTACACAAAAACAGTAAAAGAAAGTGATTTAATCGATTTTGTACATGAAAACAGTAATAGAAAGTATTTACATCGTTTTTTTACACAAAAACAGTAATAGAAAGTGATTTAATCGATTTTGTACATGAAAACAGTAAAAGAAAGTATTTACATCGGGTTTTTACATTAAAACAGTAATAGAAAGTGTTAACATCGATTTTGTACATGAAAACAGTAATAGAAAGTGCTTACATCGGTGTTTTTACATTAAACAGTAATAGAATGTGTTTACATCGATTCTGTACATGAAAACAGTAGTAGAAAGTGTTTACATCGGTTTTTTACATGAAAACAGTAATAGAAAGTGTTTACATCGATTTTGTACATGAAAACAGTAAAAGAAAGTGTTTACATCGATTTTGTACATGAAAACAGTAATAGAAAGTGTTTACACCGATTTTGTACATGAAAACAGTAATAGAAAGTGTTTACA
>JAULCC010216196.1:0-12754 GCA_032358795.1 Nuttallia obscurata | reverse complement strand
CTATAACGTCTTCACGTCTTCATCAAAGGAGCTATGGCTACAAAATGAACACAATGAAATGTATAAATCTTGGCGCAGAACTTTAAATTGTCATCGCAAACACTAACATATTGTTGCTTACATTGAAAGATATGTGGGTCTATACTGAATATTGCAAAATTGTCGACCTTATCTGTTCATCGTGTCATTGTGTAACCATAAATCCCCTGATGTAGACTAAATAAGCTTTCTCAAACTTTAAGTCTGGATTTCTAATTCTATGCATCGATATACTTTGATCAAATGCTAAAAAATAAGTTTGTTGATGTTTCCTTATATATTTATCCACCAAAGCGAAATTCAGACACCCTTACTCATCTTTTCCAGAAAGCTTCATGTTATTTACTTTCCATGTTATCCCGAATAATTGCCCCTACCTAGTTTCAACCGCTGTTTCGCTTCAACTGTTTGTCGGCTCATTCTTTTGTTGGCAGAAAGTTTATGTCAAATAAACAAAGTTCCAGAATCACATCAAATACTTAACGTTTTAATCTCATGTGAGGAATAAACACAATCTTATAAGTGATCCTTATCACATTTTGAGTAGTTTATTTCCGTATGCGGGTATGCAGATGACCACATTGCGCATAAATGGTTCGGGCCAACATCCCGTGCCGGTGAATCCATGGCATTAAAAGTCATCGTAATTTGTGTCATAACAATCAACAACTGGATTAGAAAAATAAACTTAAGATGAAAACATTAATGCTGAGATTATCATGCTTTGTAGAAGCCAAAACTAGTAAAAATGCTCAACAAAAGAAATTGACACAGCAGGCGATGTGATGAATATGTTAGATGCATTTGTTATTTAGGGGTTTTCTTGATGAAACTTTAGAATTAAAAACATATTAAAATGAAATGTCGAACTGCCATGTTAAATTTCTTTAGAAAAAAAAAGCATATGTAAATATGTGACCAAAACAGCAACAGAAACTCTTGTATTGTACATTGTGATATCACATTTTGATTATTGTAATGTGATACTGTTTGATATCGCCGAGAAAGACCTTCGCAAACTTCAGTGTATCCAAAACATGTATGCAAAGATGGTGATAAAATGGAGAAAATATGATAGTTCCAAAACAAGCCCTGTATGATTTATATTGGTTACCAATCAAAGCTAGAATAAACCAAAAACTTCTGTTATTCATGTACCAGTGTTTTGTGGGCAATGCACCAACGTACTTGACTTAACTGTTGAGTCATCATATTCCAAAACGACAACGCATCGGATCAGCTGACTTGCCAAAGATTACTTTACAGTGCAATTCAACATAAGAAAGGCTTTTAGTGACAGAAGTTTCAGTACTGTTGGTTCTAAACTCTGGAACCAATAGCCCATTGAATAAAGACAATCACAATAATTGTATTTTCTTTAAAGCAAGCTGAAAACTTTCATTATATATATTTACATTCAAGGACCCTCTTGTACTGAATACTTCATAGCAAATAAAAAATCATTCTTGTGTGCATAAATCGCAAGTGCAATTAGTTTTTACTTTGAACCGAAATTACTGAATCTATGTATGTTTTTCAAGTATTTTTATATTCAAAACTGTTTTTAAATAAATACCTTATTTTAAGAATAAATGTATTTATATAACCATGTTTTAATCACAAGATAAACGTCATTTTAAACTAGTTTTTATGTCATATATTTCGTTATCATAAATGTTCAATGAAATCTTTATATTTAGATCATTTAATGTATTGTAAAACATCATTGAATGCATGCACTTTTGTAAAGACAGGCGTAAAATAAAATAAACCAGTTTCAGTATGCATCGGCAATGTAATTTGTCTCCTCTCACTATTTGTAAAAAAGATATTGCTATAAATGAAAAATTCTCAATATTCGGTTCCCACAGATGACCGTCAAGAGTTATCAACCATCTGTAACAATGCTAGATGCGGAGTACGAATATCTGCTTTCGATTTGGGACTACTACTACTATTTCAAAGATATCCAGGAGTACAACCGATGTTACGGTAACCTGAAAATACTTTATTTGATTTAAACAAAAACATAGTTGTATATACAACTTCGACTAAATAGTGTACCTTTTTGCGACATATATATTTGTCTGGTGTGACTGTAGGCAATCTTGTCAACAATGTTATCGATATTATCTTCACTGTCAAAATAAAGTCCCTTGAGTACAAAGGTTAGCTTAAAACTTTGAAATCATTGGTAGTTTTATTTGTTTTACATGCAGACAATACTACGGGTTAGACCGCACGGCACGTTCACAATATTGTATGGGTAGCAATTATAATCTGGTTTCAACTTCTTTGCTTGCAACTGTCTCGATTGTTTGTCATATATTTTCATGATATATATAACATAACTGCCCCATTCTTTGGAGAAAGAAAGCTTGGAAATTTTATGCTTACCACCAGCACTGTTAGAATAAGTATTTTTCTCAGCCATATATTAGGAGAGATTTATACACCAAACAGATTATCTATTATCTTTTACATGCTCTGGATCCCGGGGGATGCAATGTTGACAAAGTGTGAATTATAAATTAGAGAAAAGTCAACAAAACAGAGCCAAACAGTTAAATTTAAACACCCGAGCGCTTTCGGCAGGTAGCCTTCATCAGGGGAAACACATATACAATTATCATTATTTTGAAAACAAACAAACAAGTGTTTGTTTCTGTAAAAAAATATTAAATAAGCGTCATGAACCACCCCTTTAATATGAAAATGCGACTTTAGTCGCCCATTACCATACATTTATGAAAAACTAATAAAAAATGACTTATTTATGTATCTAATCAAGACAAATAAACTCTGTCGGATATGTATTCAGGAACCGAGAGAGTCTGTACTAAATATCTACACAGACTCTTCAATGTGGTAGCTATGTATGGTAGTAAACGTCATCTGATGACGTTATATAGTGAAGATGACGTCACTGGTGCATACCGTGTCCATATATAAATAAATATATATATGGAAAATAGTTTCTGTGTGCGCAGCAATTGCAGCGTTTCTGTGCACTGTCCCCGTCTTGTACCATACAGGCTTGGTGGATTTATCAACAAGGTTGTAGAGTGTCTCATAAATCTAAAATATTACACAATTTTCTATGCGATTTGATAAAACTGATTTGGATTACCTCTGTAGTTTCATTGTGGAGAAGTTCAAAACATTTTTTTTTTCTTTCCTGATATATGAGGTTTCTGAAATAAGATGAGTACATATAAAATACTTTCGACAAAGCTAAATTGGTAGGGATGTCAAAGTAAAACATGCACATTGTAAACATCGTTGAAACAAATTTCAAAGCACAATCTAACTTTTCCCAATGAAATAAAGACAACACAAGCCGTAGTACATGTAGCATAAAATGTATATGACAGAACATTAGATTAAGCTAAAACTGACAGACTAATTCCTAGATTTGCAGACTTCATAAACATATAGCAGGAGACAAAATAGACAAATAGTCAACAGAAAATTTCAGTATTTATCTGAATGTTGCATTGATTTGTTCCATTTGTCATGCACATGAGAGCAGTATGAAATTGTACCTTTCTTCAAGCATATATAGCATTAGAAACTGTTTATTCTTTCAGATGCGCACCCTCATGTTTCACATTCTAAATACTGTATTGCGCATTTTATATAAGTAGCCTTTCGTTATTTCAGATGAATATTCCTCGTGCTCTCCATTACCTACTTGTGACTTTGATGGCTACCCTTCTGTGATTGATGGAAAATGTCAGTGCAGGTGTCCTGAAGGACTTGATTCAAGTTCTGGTTGTACGAGACCCCTTCCAAAAGGTAGCATGAACCCAGTTCTATAGTGATAATAAGAAACTTCATTGAGTCAGGGCTGTTTGAGTATAATGTTAAGTATGTGTAGTCAACTGAATAGAAAGCAATGGGAATAGACTGTGGATACATGCAGTGTTAAATTTGCAATGTGCTAGGCAATAACCATGCTAATATTTAAATATACCAAATATTTCAATGGCCAAGCTTACCTTTCCTAATCAACAAACCAGGAACTTTAGATAAACACAACAACTAATAACATGGAGTACCAACTGTTGTTTTTTCCTCTGTCATTAATGTCTTTATAAATCGAGAAGACATTTTAAGAGGATTTAGTATTATCTTGCTAGCAGTAAATGCACATTTCCCCATGTCCGCTCCTTTTATTGGGGAGAGGGATAAACGAATGCCAAATGCTTGTCATTGGGCCGAAACTTCGAATAACGTGATTGGATTTGAATAAAACGTGCCTAATAAAATAGTTCTAAGTTGAATATATGTCCACGATACTGTGGAGATAGAAGCAACATTGTATATCAAAACTTGGTTTCGTGGCATTCTTTCGTTCATGTTTCACTGTCTTTCGTACAACATTATTCATATGTAACGCCCTCAGATTATTCTTGGGGATAATCAGCATTGCATCACTTAGAGGATGCAAATATTGTCGACAATTCTAGAACGGAAAGCGCATGATGCGAAATGTTTACATATTATTTGTACAGGAAAAAGGAATTATCTGCATTTATCTGTTCAAATCTCTCAGGAAAGTGTGCGGTTACAATTAATAATGTTTAAACTAAACTAAAATATGAAGATATTAATATCTATAATGATCAATAAACAAACAACCAGTTTTGTGTTACAACATTATCTAATCAATACAACGTGTTGTAGACCGTCTGACTATGATGTTTGCCAAATCCATTCGGGATTTGTATTGTAGCAGACTAAAACTGGACAAATGAAGGCATTTTAATAAAATCCCTAAATGTTAAATAAAAACCAACAACTAGTAATTTTAATCATTTTCAACTCATTTGAAAACAGCTACTTTATGAATTACAATTATATTTTAAATGTATGATTCCGCTTAAGTGGCAAGCAGCCGGTTCTTATCAATACCCCGTCTGTTATTAGGTGATAATTATGTATTAACTGGTAGCGTGAAAGAGACACAAAATACTACCATTTCGTTACCGACAGTGACTAATTCACTTATTATACCCCCATAACAAAGTCATGGGGGTTAACTAAAATCTAAAACCAGGTTGTTCGTCTGTCCTTCTGTCCGTCCGTCCTAAGACACAATTTTGTCTGGGATGCATCTTTGACATTTTTCAGCGAATCCTTTTTAAACCTTAATATATTAATAACCATGATAAAAAAACTTCTGCCTCTGTGAATTTTGTGAGTCACATTATCCTGGCTAGAGATATGGACCCATGATGAATTCAAAATAGGCAAAATTAGCATTGTCCGGGATTCATCTTTGACATTTTGATTGCTGTTTTTAACTTCCAGATATTAATGGTCATGATGTAAACCTTTGCTTCTGTGATTTTGATGAAAGGCACATTATCCTGGCTAGAGTTATGGGCTCATGGTGAATTCAAAATGAGCAACACAAGCTTTGTTCGGCCTTCTTCTTTGGAATTTTTTAATGAAACTTTTTCAAACCTTCAGATATAAAAGTTCATGTGTGAATCGTTGCCTCTGTTGTTTTGGTGGGGGTTCACATGAATGTGTCTGGATTTATGACCCCATAGAATAGACACAATTGGCTTAGTCTATTCCTATGTCATGTTTCAATAATTTTGTAGACTTTCAGGTATCAGTTTATGTGATGTGAACCTTTGTACCTTTTTAGATATTAATAACCATAAAAAAAACTTTTGCCTCTGTGAATTTGGTGATAGTCACACAATCCTGGCTGGAGTTATGGCCCCTTGATGAATTCAAAATTAGCTTAGTTCGACCCTCTTCTTTGTCATTTTTCCATGAATCTTTTTTAAACTATCATATATTATAGCCATGATATAAACCGTTGCTTCTGTGATTTTGGCGATAGTCACATCACCCTCGCTAGAGTTATGGGCCCTTGATGAATTCAAAATAGGCAACATTAAATTTTTTTCAAATATTGTTTTTCAAACTCTCAGATAATCTAATCTAATCTTTTCAATTTTTTTTAGACTTTCAGATATCAATTACTATGATGTGAATCTTTGTACATGTGAATTATGCACCTGTATTATTCCATCGGTATTTGTCTGTAGAGGAGACAGGTGGGGTAAACTGAAACTGGCTTCAGGAGAGGGTGTGGGTACTCGTTAGCATATGGTTAACAGTTCTAGTTTATTTCTATTTTTCTTTGATTTTTACGATAAATCGTTCAACCTTTTTAGTTGTTTTAAATTTGTTGTCCTCCTAGAATTCAGGTTTTTTTTATATTTCGTGTGAGGTAAGATGTTATGTTGCCTTTCTGTAATGATGTTCTTACACAAGTTGTCTTTTCGTATAAACCTTTATTAAATGAGTTCAGGAAAACGTTAATAAGCGAATATCTGGCAAGCTTAATAACTTTTTCAAGAAAGAATTCAATAAAAGTTTATACTCACAGACAACGTGTGAAGGATTTATCTTATCACATGCCATTAAAACGAGAGGAGATCGATCTTTCCATATGTCTTTTAATTTCAGCTTATTAACGCATGCTGAAATATTGACCAAACAACACACTAAAAGTACAGAGCCAAAATGTTGTTTAAACAACCCTACTGTTTCAACACCTTAGGTTAAATATTTTTTCCAAAACTAAGCAAACGATATATTATCATAAAACGATGGCCAATTCAACTTTGTATGAACGTTTTAAACCCTCGTGAAGCGGAAACGCATGCTCAGATATGTTTATAAAAACGCGGATGAATACGGAGCAAGTGAATCGGTCATCTTATACTATCATAGGTAATAAAAGTATTACATGCACTTCATTCTAACCTGGGTATAAGCGATTTCATGTGATAAAAGTTGATCTCGACGCATACAGGTGCAAATATTCCATTATAATGTGTTACCCCGAAGTCTGTAGTATGTATAGATATACTTTTTCTTTTACTCGTTAACCTTCTGTTAATATGTCACATTCAACCACAAACTCGGATTCGTTATTACATTGCAATCATATAGTATCTCTTGTTGAATACTTTAAAAAATTAATTTTAACAGGAACCAGTTTAATTGTATTACATTAACAACTTTAGTTCCAGACAATAACTGTGACGTAGTGAAGACTTTCACCGAGACTGACAAAGTATACTCATTCACAACACCGAATTTTCCGAATGTCTACCCTTTGAATTCCGCTTGCATGTGGCATTTACAGGTGAAGTATTTTTTTCAGAAGATATTTGTACATAATAACTATGGTTCAGACCTTTTAAATGTGATTTATAATCTCTTGAATGAAACATATTATAGTTTTAAGTGAAACATGAAAAGAAAGTTAATGTGTAAAAGCTCTACCTTAAAATGGCTTATTTAAAGGCTGCATGTGAAGACACATGCTCAAATCCTATAAGAAAAAATAACCTCCGTTTCTCTTTCTGTGAAAAAAATAAAAATTAAAGTGTTGTTCAATGCATCATTTTTAAAGTACGTTTTTAGAGTCCAGTAGGTACAACCATGCAATTAAACTTTGACGAGTTTGTGGTGCCTCACATTAAAGACACATCATGTGATGAAGCATACGTCGAAGTAAAGGCGTTTTGGCCTGGGGAACCTGGATTTAAGTAAGTCTTTCTCACTCTTTAGTATAAATAAATGATGTTTTCTCAGAGTTTATGTAAAATATACTATTTGTATATTCTGTTAAGATATACTAACAATGTATTTGCTTGTTGAACTAAGTCGTTTTCTTATAGGACAGTACTTATACAAGCTTAAAATGTACTGGAGCACTAGACGTTTGATACTTTTAAACAAGAACAGATTAATCAAAGAATTACAAACTACGATAGTGACACTTGAAAATTAAATCATCTGTTTGTCTGAAAAGCAAACTTGGATGAATTTTAGTACATACAACAGAAAATAGTTTATTAAGACACGTTTTCGTGTTTGACGTCTAGTTCATGCACTCGCTGCATTGGATCGTTGCAGTTGACCGTCACCTCCCTTGTAATGTATTAAGACTTATTCATTATCTGTGTTACATATATACGACTCTATGCAAATGGTTGTACTTGTTATTAGATAGGTTAGTTTGTAACACGTGTTGTAAGTCTGGGTTTCTTTTTATCATTTAATCATCTTAATATTAGAATTTACTCATTTTTATCCTATTTATTTGCATACGTTTTATTTTTTACTTCGGAACGTGTCCATGAAGTAAATATACAATTACATGCTACGTATACTAAATGAATAACACATGGAAATCTTCAGATTCTGTGGACATAATTACCCCAAGACTCACTGGACACATGGAAATTATTTAACGGTCAAGTTTTACGCTGGATTAGCAGAGGCAGGAAAGGGATTCAAGGCACGTGTAACAATACTTACAGGTAAAACATTTTTTTAAAATCTCTCATATGAAAAACTGCAGGTCCAATGTTATGCATAGAACTGCTGGTGTAAAATGGCAATTAAGTATTATTTAAGCCAGTTGACAAAGGTTAGAGAGTTGTTGCAGATTATTTAGAAACAATAACGAAATAATCCGGATTTTTACATAAAAGGCATACTTTCCACATTTGAAATGCTTTATTCTTTCTTTGACCTTGGTGTTTAGCCTGTGATTTTACCTGACAATTGTTAACATTGATTAACATGTCCCATATACACTTCCGGTATAAGTTATTTATTCATACACGCTTAGGGTTCGAATCCCGATCTGGGCATTTCGGATTTTTCATGTGAAAAAGCCTTCCAGTTGGCTTTCGGTAGGTCGGTGGTTCTACCCGGATGCACTCTGTGCCTGAAATAGTGTACATACGTCCCAAGGGTCTTCTGCTACATGTAATGAGTTGGACGTCGCGATATGAATGAAATACTGTTAAAGCTACATAAAATTCATTATAAAAAATATAAAAATAATTCATGAACACTCATATAAGATCTTCTTAGTACTATATTCAACAAAGATCCATTGTGACGTTTGTGTATAGAGGTCTTTGAATATATGCTCATCGTGTTTGTCAGGAAATGTGCATCCTTAACCTGGTCCGATCTCTACAGGTGCAGATTTAATGTTTCTTTTGTTTTGTATTTTATATCTTTCAACATCGCTTTATGCCTTCCACCTTTCTATAACTCGGAAATAAAGGAATTGTATTAGATAAACAGAACATTTTATATGCTGACATGCCCAAAGCCAAACGTTTACCATTGGTACCTGGTTGTATCAATCTATAACACAATCTGTTTCTTTCAATGCGGTCATATCTATTTTTGAAGTCCACAAAACAATAGCGAAGCTTCTATATAATGTTTAACTGCCTTTGAATCAAGGTTTGTAAACGAAATGTAGGATCGACCGTGTTATTAAATTTTTAAAGCCAAATTGAGAATCTGATAGCATTTCAGACTCAATGCCAAATTGTTTAAGCCTATCGTTTAAGATAATGGACGGATCACCTTTATTCCTCCTTTATTCTAATCAAATTCTAATACACAATTAGGATTAAACCACTATTCTGATATTGTATGTCAGACATAAGACCTTTTAAATAAATCTGATAGACATGAAATATAATTACTACATGATCCCTAGCTATTGATTTGATGATCTTCCAAATTTTTCTCTGTGATTTCCTACATTTAATTTATGTAATTTCTATGCTGCAAATAAAACATATTGTCGATTTCTGCGCTGATTTTTGTACGATTAGCACTCTTTTTAGCAAAATAGTTCCTGCCTTTGTTGGAAAGAATATTTGAAATTCAATATAGCATTTACAACTTTTCGGTAGAAATGCCGAGAGTAGCTGTTAAAGTTATATCAGTATTTATCTATTCCACGAGTTTTGCAAGATCACAACGTTTTATAAATAGATCCGTATAAATTGTTTTAAATACTCAACTTCAGTCCAACAAACTTAGTAATTTAAAAAATGCAAAGTCTGTCTTTATTCAAAACAGATCTTAACCGACTAACAAAGCCAGCATGTATTGGAAAGGGACATTGTTGTAACTGAAATGATTTAATTAGTACTTAAAGCAAAGTACTGTTTCATGTCCAATACTTAAATTCCAAGTAATAAAAATAAAAAATGTAAACCTGAATTATCTGATTACTTATAGATTCATTATGATGTTATCTGTAATACAGATTATGTTGTGATATATTTACATAGGCATATCGGTTTCTACAAAGTATATCGGTAGACTACAAATATTACTATGTTGGCAGTTATGTTATCATTATCGAAACAAACTTTAAATAAAGAAAATTATTATAACATTTATCGATTTAACCTATAACAATATCAAATGCACTACACAGTCGACTGCATAGATGTTAAATGGTCACATAATGTACGCACTCAGGACATTTGAAAACGCAACAAATATAAGTCTGAATATGTTTCCATCTGGAACAACCTTAACCTAGAATGTTTAGATACTGTTTACTTCTATACGCGTATTCGATTTTTACCACTGCCGACGAAGTCTGTGGGCCATGGAATGATTGTCCGAAGCTCTCTGCGTTTTCTACGTGCACTTCGACCACGTTGTCCGTTTGGCGTGTTAATCAATGCATATTGTATAATCTGTTAAGTCTATTGATAAATTTCAAATAAAACGATGCCCAGGTAAAATAACGTAAACATAGATCAGATTTTATTACTTTAAGAAGGTGGAATATCACAAACGAAAGTGGCAAGACGATTTCGCGTTTAAAAATCAACTATCTCAAGCTTGGTTCACCGTAACATTGATACTGGCCCGGTATCAGATCGTCTGCGAACAGGTGCAATGCGTGCAGCGACTCCATGTCAGCACGTTTATATTTGCCAACCTTACCTACAAATTCGAGTGTTCACGGCAAATTCAACGACACATTTTGTCATCTGTACAAAAGGATGGCCAATACATCGAAACACAGTAAGGGATTGGTTGCGGGATTACAAAAAACGGTGTCATGGCACGCCAGCATATGAATGGCGTCAACATGAACCAATCTGTGATTTCAGATGAATTAAGATTCAATATATTCCACACCGATTGTAAAATACGTTTGTATCGTCGACGCAACGAACGCTTCACCCCTAGATCACATCAGACTTACGGCTTCCGTACACCTGCCTACGGCAACAATTTTGGTAAAAATCGCTTTGTTTCGTAGGGCAGCCTCAAGGCACCCTTACGAATTTGCAATGTCGCTAGGCTGTCACATTGTCGCAAACTAGATTTTCAACATGAACACTTCTGTGCGAAATTCGAGCGATTTTAAGCAGTTGTAGAGCAGCTGCAAGACATCCTCACGGTAGCCTCAAGTCGCACATGCAACCAACGTACGAATTATCAGAGTGTCAGTATTTGGAAGCCGCTAGTCAAGTCTTTTGTTTGTCTTGTGAAGCACGCATGGCATCCGCACGAGAGCCGCACGAACACCTTGCAGTTACTTTACTTTAAATCGAAGACAACCGAATGACTGCTGCAAAACTTGCGATCGTCGCGCAAATTTGTACGGCAGTCGCGTGGCTGCTGTGCGTTCATCGACCTCTATATACTGGCAGTTCCGTTCATTCCACCCATCATATGCTGTCGAAATTTTACCAGATCAACATTTCTTCAAAGTTAATGAACATACCTGCAAAGAATAAAACAAAGGGTAAGGGAAAGGAAAGATCCGCAGCGGAAAAGCGTCATCCCCCAGTATGAAGAATGGAATGTTGCGGTCATCTTGCGGGAGTGATTCCGCCAGATGTAAACCGATGGTGTTGCCCTCGAGGGCATGACTAGGGAACTTTCCATTATAATACCAGCATCAGACGCTGACCCATTGCTGCCTACACTTGTCCACATGAACTTGTACTCTTCATCCACCACACTCAGCAGCACAATGGAGAAGAACCATTTGTATTTAAAGAATTCACTTCAAGACAGGTAAGGTTTCTCGATTGCAACATGTTTACCGTGTATGGCACTACAAGCATAGTGAAAGTTTCACCGGTGCCCGAACTTTTTCGCCACTTTACGCTATTGATCAGGGGTTGAAGGCAGTGTGATTAGTTCACTTCTATACTAGTCATAGATCTCTTGGCACACCTTGGGAACAAAGAGGGAGATTGTATTGTCCGAAACTCCAAATCCGTATTGTAAAGACCTGAAACGCATCCCGGTGGCAGGAAAGCTAAGTGTTATCACCATCTTCTCCCCAGGATCAATGGAACCACGACCCCTTAAAACAGAAAGCGTGTGACAAACATGAGAATTTTTTATATAATATACAGAAAATTCATACTGTTGCATTGCACAACTGCTATTTGATGTGGCACGCACATCAATTACATGTACTTACCTATTGGACTTGGTGATCCTCGGAGTGACCCGTAGCAGCAACTCGGCAAACATGTTTCGGTCTATCCTTATGTAGGACATGTAGCCACCCTCAGACTCCCTTTCTAGCTCAAAGATGAGCGTGTGGTGCTGCCCATTTGCTAACGTCGCTCTATACATGGTTTGACCAACCAACGCCTCTCTTGTCTTGTCTGACGTTGAGGCTTATTGATAAAAAGTTCCAAAATAGCTTCAAATTGATTTCCTTCATCACGTATATTATTCTTAGCATGGCAACATGCAATCTCTAAGTTTGGATGTTCATTACAGACGAGATGTGGTTCTGACAAGCTTTGAAGAATAAGTGATGGCCTTTATGCTTCCCTTTGTATTTATACCCTGCAAATCGATG
>JAULCC010216085.1:0-12755 GCA_032358795.1 Nuttallia obscurata | reverse complement strand
TCAAAAACGTATATCTTTTACATTTTTCTAACCTTTGTACATAATTAAAAGTAATGACAGGCACGAAGAAACTCATTATACAGCTTAGCCTGGCAAAACCGTATTAGTAACCGGACCGGCTCCTGCCGGCCCGGAATAAAAACAAAAAAATATAGGCTTACTGGCTGAGCTATATAAATTCATGTACATTGATATTGTATCTTCACGTTTGCTCAAATATCATATCAGTATATGAGTTGTGTGGCGATCAGGTCTATGTTGTATATTATTGTACTAACTAGTTACTATAGAGACTTGTAAAACAATATAAGTGGCATATTTGGTCAATTGCATTCTGATCTACTATATTTACTGTTTTACGATTAACAAGGTATAACCATTTAACATGTCTTCTTATTATTAAACAAAACCTATCATAAAGCTGCTAGCTCTTAAATGGTGTCAGCACAATGAAATATTTTTCATCCATGCAAAATGTGATATGATTTTTAAATAATATATATTTCATATCATTGATTAACTCATTTATAAACAAGTAGAGAACTGTTTCATTCTCACTTTTATAAAATGTACACAATTATATGGTTTAAATACCCATTTTGTATAACAATTCATCTGTGGCTAATATTCTATGGATAATTCTAGTCTGAAACCTTTGTAAAAAGGTATCAATGGTGTTCCCGACTATATATTATTTTCCAATTTTCTTGTTGAATATTTAAGTCATTATTCCACTTGTTCTGACACGTAGTGGTGTCTTTATGTTTAACATACACTTGATAAATGTATTTGTTTACCTTCAACATGGGTTTTGAATAAGTCGTTACGATTGGTTATATTCTACATTCATGCTTATTTTTATCCACGGCTACTGATAATGACTTGTTATATGTTTAAATTGCATTAGCTATATTCATGCGATGTAAAAAACACTTTATATTTAATTCTGTATTTGTCTCAATTCTCCAATACATGTATGTTTATAAATGTGTCAGTTGTAGTCATAAGACATTTAATATAATATATAACACATTTAACATAGCAGTTGTTGAAAAACATTTGTCAATAAGTATATTTTCAATATTAAAAAATGGAATCTCAATGACATAACTTTAGCTTGTAAATTGCATGAATTATGCGGCTTTCTGGTAAAGTTTTGTGTTAAGGTCCACTTTTCGAACTTGTCGAGGCTATTGCGTTTTAACTTGCAACACTTATTTATCATCACGACAACGACTGTGTAGGACAACTAACATAACTCTAGCTGGTAGCTAATTGATTTCTTTTAATTTTTTGTTTATGTTCAATTTGTTCCTTAATGGTCAAAGCTTTCAAACTTACATCCCTTATTCACCATTATAACATGATTGTGTAGAATAAGTGACATACCTCTAGTATTTTGCATAAAATATGGGCCTCTTTGGACATGGAAAACTATTGTTTCTTTGTTACGTGCAATGTTTATGTCCACTTTTAGAGCTAGACTCTTCGACGCTATTGCTTTGAATGTAAACCACATTTTCACTGTCTTAAGATACCTCTACTACTTAGTTTTCGTGAAATCAGATATGCCCATGCCTGATGCCATTTATATTATTTGCTAAAATAAGCTTTTTTCTGCATTTTCTTTATGTTTGTTCATGCAATAATTTTTTTTTACTCAAGTATACTATCTGATAATGTCATGCAGTTGGTTTTGTGCAAAAAACAAAAGTTCAGAACTCAGTTTGAAAATATGTATCACTGGTTATATATAGAACTTAGTTTTTCTTCATTCAAATACATGCAAAATATGACATTGGTAATATTTTCTAGGGTCTGTTTACAAACAAGTAAGTACGGTGACCCCACTTTTTTATTTCACTATGATGGTTATATATGTTTGATTACTACTTCTGCAAACTTTTAAATATTTCTTATGTCAAATTCAATTAGGCGCATATCTTTTTCAAAACACACGATCTTATGTGAGTATAAGTGACACCTATATAACTGAAATAGTCAGCAACTTCAAGAGGCTGATTATTATGATAACAATTTTTATTGTTTACCTCTTTTACGAAAACCAACGACTTTTGTTTTGACAAAGTAAACCTCAAAACCCCAATATTCGTTTAAATTGTTCAAACTAACTTGTAAATCTTGCACCATATTGTCAACTAATACCATGCCATCTGCAAACAGGATGACTGTAATACCACTATGTCATAAATTGATAAACCATATTCAGTTCTAATTTGTAGAAAAAGTTCTAGATCTATTGTTAAAAGTGCAAACATAGGATAAGCGGAGATTAATTTTGGCCCTGACATAACTCAACTGATATGACAAAAAAGTCAGAAAATGAATTCAATAAAAATACAAGATTTTACAACAGTATACATTGTTTTAAATATAATTAACATTGTCCTATCCAATCTCATTTTGAATAATTTAAATTGTGGAGAATTTCTATAGACAGAGTCGATTGCCGTTTTAAAATAAACAAAAGTGCATGATATACGCATATTTTACCTCAATGCATTTTCGATTAATGTGTAAGAAAAAACTGACATCGACTGTACTACTGCATGATAATGATTAGGATATTTGTTTTACCTTTTTTAAACACATGTATAATAAACCATTTCGACCAAACCTCAGGGAATTACATTGATCGCAAATCTTAAACAATAGGATTTGGTAATTATATCATTATTACAATAGGAATTGGTTATTATATCAATATTACAATAGGATTTGGTTATTATATCATTATTAAAGTAAAAATACAAAGCATCTAGTATCCTTGCAACAATAACATTTGAATATATACAGTAGATGAGAAGAGAAGAAGGATTGAACATGTACAATTTTTGTATATACGCAAAAATGCAATTTTTTTAATGTTTCCTTATGTTTTCTTTTTTCAATCTCAAGGCATACACGTAACAACTTCTCTATCGCTACCAGAAGTCTTTTCACTATATTTTCAAAACTACCGAAGATAATTCCGTGAATTTTTTAGGATAGTTAAAGGAATAACAGACATTGTTTGAAGTAAAACTCACAACAACATTTCCACAATTTGATCATTTTATATTTTATTTGACGTAGCCCCGATTTTTTACAAAGTCGCATTTTTCTCTCCAATAGATACAATCCATGACATGAAAGTCAACCTTCCAAATTTTGAAAATTCCATAAGATTGCTACAATATAGTTCTTAGCCGATTGAATAAACATGTAAATTATTATCATCAGCCTTGGAGGTTATGTAAATGTAAAATTTTCAACCACATGACGCGTGATATTTTGACTCTTGACATAATACAACACGCCATCTGTCGTATATTACACAATCAACTATATTTAGTCGGTGCACTGAAATCATCAACTTTAAAGCTCGATTTTGCAGATTTGAAAGTTTCAAACTATCCAGTGTTTCAGTCACGGACTTACTATCAAGATTCAATTTATTGTTATTAATTTGCAAGAATATTTCTAATGTAAACCATTAACTTTCACATTCGTTACTACTGTAGCATAATTCTTGGCTAAATTTGCGACTTTGAAAAACAGGGGTACCATCACATTTGTAATAAAATCTGTTATTTTTAGCCTTATTTCATTGTATATTTGTAACAAACGATTTGTTATAGATCTACATTGTTCAAATTTTTCTGAAAAAAATATATTCACTTCCCTTTTAGACAAGTTGTTAAGTAGCACGGGTTTATTTTACAACAGAAGTAGAAATTTCAAAATACGACATTCTACAGCGTTGATTTGAATACATCTTCTGAAGTTTACCAATAAACAATATGTTATTTTGGTAAAACATTTCGAAGGATTCGAAATTTCAGGCTCTTTTTTCAAATCTATAAGGAAACGGCCCTAAGGAAATTTATTTGATTTACACCTGAAACTCAATGTTACTAAGCACAGGGTTAGTCTGTTTATTTCATAATTCTAGTAGGCAATGAAGAGTGCATTAGAAATCACTGTGATGAAAAATATTCGCTGAATTGATCAGATTATCAGGAAAAATTCCTCATTTGAACGAATTCTGTGTCATTTTAAGACTTTCATTTTGGTGAAGCATACAGTTATGTGAATAGGCATTTCTTTATTATGAATTTCGTGTTACATGAAATGAAATATTCTCAAAACCCAAACCTAGAACAGTAGTTATTTAGAGCTATGAAAGTGGCGAGTTTTGAAAACGGTTCAGTGTATTAATTGGAAAAACAAAATAATTTAATTGAAATATTTAAATAAACAAAATATTGCCATTGGATTTTTGTTGTTTGTTGATTTTTCTAGTGCGACATAACCACTGTATTTTACGTCCGTCAATTCGATTTTCTGAAGTCAGCACTATTTGCATATTGTCCGACTTTACACATTAAAAATATACTACTTAATTTAAGTTAACACTATTTGCAAGGCCGAAATATCATTTTTGTGAAATAAACTTATTTCTTTAAAAACACAATTGTTAGAGAAATAACCAATTGAATAGTAGCACCCTTAGAAAAAAAAACGCGGAAGTGAGCGTTTGTATGCTCTCTCTATATTTTTAGATATGAAAAAGATTTAAATGATAATATCGCGTGTAATGTAAAATAATCCACTTTGAAAAATAAATATTACAACATAAAACCTTGGTATTTAACACGCTTTATTGACTCTATTTCTTGTGAAAATTCTCCTAGATTGCACAGAAACGTTCTAGCAAATACATCAAGCAGAATCACGAGAAACATTCGCCGCGTAAAAAATACAGTTATCATAGTCAATTAAAAATAAACACGTTGATCTATCGATTACAAATAACCGAACAAATGTAATCTTATAAAATACAAGTGTTCAATTAAATTTTAGCACATGATTATGCACAATGATACAAACGAGCGCGTTTCAACACGTTTTAGTGTTTTATTATGGTTTTTTCGCAATGGTACTTTTTATACTCCTCTTAATCAATTTTAAATTATTTTGTGTTTTGTTTTACATAACAATTAATTAAAAAATGAAACTATTTTAAAGTAATATATTTCAAACATATGACATTGTTTATAGCTGAAATTCTTTTACAACATAGCATATGACAAGACTTAAGATATATAACACTTCCTATATATTAATCGTTTGACAAAATCCTTTTTTATTTTTCTTAAGCAACTCTTGTTAATTCTAAAATAATAAAATACAAAAACAAATAATCATTGAAAGACTTTACCTTCTCCCAAACTGATACAGCCTTGTACGGGATTACATTTTTTCCACAGACCGTATTTGATTGTATACCCATACTGGCTCCAATACAACCAAAACGGTATCGCAAGTCCGATGATATTCAGTAACAAAGACAGACCACATACTGCAATAGCTACCACACCCAACATCGCCATCCTTATGCTATGCCCAAACAATAAAATTAATAAAAATCTGAATTAAAATGTTCGACTCTTCTAGAACATAACCTAAATGTGTGTTCACGATTGTCAGATATCCACAATGTTATAAGTGAGGTGCTCAGAGCATAATTTTATCAGTCGATCTTTGTAAACTTTAGATAGCAAAACATTTCCATTCTGATAACTTCCTGGTTCACGTGGAATTTGTAAAATTAATATTGAACCGCCCAACGATAAACTTTGAATCGCATATTTATACCACACTTAAGGGGAATTGGCTTATAGGATTGCAGCTTCAACATTTACGTTTTTATCGGCTGAGTATGGAAACACTTTTTACGAAAGGTTTGCTAAAAAGCATTATTTTCATTATTATTATACCCAATGGAGCTAGAAGCTCACATGCATCCAAATGACAGAAATAGCTTAAAGCCATTGCTATAGAGGGACACCCAATGCCATGATTACATGGTCATTGTTTAGGCAAGAAAACAATTATGAAATAAATTCAATTGCACGGCTTGCTTTCCAGTGAAGAGTTTATTATCAGCTATCTTGATGAATAAGTGTGTTTTAATGATCTTTTGAAAACATCCAAACTTTAAACATCTCCAATGGTAACCGGTATAGCATTTCATAACTTCGGTGCAACTGATGAAACTACGATCTTCGTACTTTTCAGTTCTACTTTTCGGAGCAAATTGTTAATTTGAGTTGTTCCTAGATTTCAAATTTCTTGCTGGCTGATAGAGCTCTTGCATGTCCTTAACACAGATCTACAGTCTTGAAGTCTACTCTGTGAGAGATTGGTATCCAATGCAGTTTTTTAATACTGGTGATGTGATCCAAAGGCAATGTTTTTCACACATTCTGACGGTTTAATGCTCGTTTTTTACACAGCAATATCGCTGAGATGCGAATACAATGAATTTATTTTTATCGACATTGTTTGTCTCCAGATTGTTGATCATCTATGGTACATTTTCTACAACTGCTTAAAGCTTCCTTCTGAGAGACCGGATTTGTTGGTTTAAAAGACAAATAAAGCTGTTCATCGTCGGCGTAAAAATGATGATTAAGTCCATGTGTCTTAAATATTGCATCAACTGATTTAGTGTGTACATGGTGAAAAAGTTTGGTCTGAGAAAGGACCCTTTTGGAACACTGTATTTCAGTTGCACTAGTTTTGACAATTTACTATATATGGTCCCATTTTTGCACCGGTCATTCATATATGGAGGATATCTGATGAGTTTTCACTTGATATAAAATTTTATTAGATGAGTCCAGGAATCTTTAATAAGCGAGCCTCTAGCGAGCTTAATAAAGGTTCCAGGACGAGTCCAATACAATTTTATATAAAGTGAAAAACAATCTGATATTCTTTTTATCACATGACAATACAAGAGGATAATAAGATCTTTCTTATTGATTTTAACTAAATAGATAATCCAGTTAAGTCTATGACGTCATATTCCGTTATACATTCTACACTAGTTGTGACGTCATCGGTTCTTATATGTAACGTGTTTGTATAAGAAAATACGTGATTGTTATATCACACTGGAAACAAGCAACGTCATGTGATAAATAAATTTACTAATTCGAGTGGTTTACCTGAGATACAAAAAATGTGTGCGGTAAATAGTGTCTATTGATCTCTGGTGTCGAAGGCAGCTAACAGGTCGAGCCTAACTAACAATGTAACATCATTTTGGTCCAAAGAGTTTAGAATGTCTTTAAATTGAACGTTCAGTTATGCAGCCTGGGTCGAATGACATTTTCTATTTGCAGACTGGTGTTTTTCATGGAGGTTGTTTAAGGTCATCAACTACATTTTTAGGTATTTAAGAAAAGTGAGGTACATTTGTGTCAGGTCTGTAGTTTTTCAGAACATTTTGGTGAGCGGTCAAACATTTGAAAGATTTTTGTGCACATGCTTTCTCAAATGAGGCTTTGTTTATTTTCGTGAGAGGAGATATCAGTTCTCTAAAACATTTTTTCAAAAGCCATGTCGGAATTGGGTAAAGATTTACTTGCAGATTTTGGAAATAATGTTTTCACTATAACCTGTAGCACTGTGGTAGATTCAATATATTTATCTATTTGCGCGTTTGGCATTTCCTCAGTGGTAAACTCATTGGTATTTTTTTTCTGTCCCTGAACTAATTTTAGTTCTTCATCAAGCGATTTCTTCCAATGAAAAATAATGACATGTTGTGTGAGGTCTTTTGAAGAGGAAGATGTTGGCAGAAAATTCTCCTCATTTCTACCAAGAAGACTTTTTGTCACTTTGAACAAAGTCTTCTGATCGCGTCCACCGGACTCTATCTTTTCGGAATAAAAGTGAACACGTGTTTGTTGCAAAAGTGTATTCTCATTGACCAGTGAAAGCGTATTAATCGATTATATCATACCTTACATAAATGTGTCTCTTCTTTATCTAAACAAAGTTTGCTGTCCTTAAAACAGCATAGTTTCTCATACCTCTTAGCGATCCGCTCTCAAAAGTATAAAATGCAGATATTGGAGTTACTGGAAGAGGACACGCGCATGCGCGGATAGTCGTAAGGTAGCATATAGACACACAGGCATATGCGTGACTGAATTCACAAAACTTCGTTGGACAACACTTGCAACAATATAATTTCTAAAAACCGAACAAAAAAAATGAGCATTATTCGAAATTTAAAAGTAACAACTTTATATTGAACTGAAATTTTAAGTCTCACATGTCTGAATCAAAAGTACCGTCTGCAAGAGTATTGTGTTTTATTTGTCTTCAAGAATACCTTTTATTTTTAGCTCGACTTTTCAAAGAAAATGCTCGCTCTCCTTCTCGCCTCGGCGTCGGCATCCACGTCGCCGTCCGCGTACGTGTCACACCTTGGATATTTTTTTGTACCAGTTCACTTTTTTCACAACCATAAGAGATATTACTTTGAAACTTACAATACTTATTCAACATCATTATCTCCATCAACAGACAAGAGTACATAACTCTGTCATTGCTTTTGCAATAATTATGGCCCTTTTTTCAGCCTAGAATTTTGGTTAAGTTTTTTGTACCAGTTCACTTTTTTCACAACCATAAGAGATATTACTTTTAAACTTACAATACTTATTCAACATCATTACCTCCATCAACAGACAAGAGATCCATAAGATAGATTGCTTTGAAACTTACAATACTGGTTTACCTCCATCAACAGACAAGAGTACATAACTCTGTCCTTCTTTTTTGTAATAATTTTGGCCCTTTTTCAACATAGAATTTTGGTTAAGTTTTTCGTACCAGTTCACTTTTTGTTCAGAACCATATGAGATACGTTTTGAAACTTAACCAATATTTTTTCACCATAACAACCTATAACAACAAACAAGAGTACATCACCCTGTCATGTTTTTTGTAATAATTATTGCCCTTTCTCAACTTGGAATTTAGGTTTAATTTACCACCTTTTTTCAGAACTATGAGAGATATTGCTTTGAAACTTACAATACTTATTCACCATTATTACCTTTAACAAAAGACATGAGTACACAACTTTGTCAAGTATTTCTATAAATTATTGCCCTTTGTTGAATTAGATTATACATCGAATCTGAGTAAAAATATGTAATTGGCCGCCTGAGTCGGGCACGCTGTCCTCCGACAGCTCTTTTTATACTGTTTATGTACCAATCTCACATAGCAATCATTTCAAATTTCCGTTGCCTGCTAGAAATACGCTGTTGTTTCAAATTTAAAAAAAAAAACAACGTCAGAACCGAGTCTTAAACCTGTTGTTAACCCTATAATCAGGGTGCCACAGTCAAGTACGAAACTAATTTAACGTTTTACCCTTCAAACAATGTAGGAAGATGTAAACAGAAATAAAACCATAACATAACATATAACTGCATGTCCGAGAAGTTATTATTTGAACACGTACTTCTACATCAATACATTATACAATAATATTACCATAAGAGTACAAAAGACGTTTACTTGTCAGTTTAGTTAACGGTAATTGAATTCACCATCTTTATTCAACATGTGAAAGTCGGAAAGGATAGGCGTGGTTAACTGGCATGTCCTTCAAGCAGCGTCATGAATAATAAGTAATACTTTATTTTTATTGGAAGAAATGTGGGGAGAATTTATCTTAGATGTGCCGCGTGAAGGGAGAATTTACTAACCTAAAACTATCTTTTTCTCTCCTAAAAATCAGATAAACTAAACGAACCACGACAGAATAAAATATGAAATTATCAATAAGAGCAATCTTGTGATAAATCCACATTAATAACCCGTGGCTCTTCTTCTAATTTTTTTTTTCGTACAATAGACTACGCAAACCACTTTTGACCATATTTGCTCTGTCGGTACTTCTTACTGTCTGAATTGGCTAATACGGTGTTTATCACTGAGGTTTGGGATACGCGACTGGTACTCACGACGAAGAAAAAATAGACGGATATCGGTACCCGTCTTAGGGATATTCCGGTTTCTAATTATATATTTTCCCATTTAAGAATTTTATGAATTCCCCTCAGTTGTGTCCAAACTACTGATTTTCGAATGTATCTGAGAGAAAACTACGCAATTTTAATATGTAGTCTAAATGAATGGTTGGCTACTTTGGTTAGGCAATACACCGTAAGATCGGCAAATCGGCTGGAAAAATCAGTTCGATCTTTTAATAGTATAGATATAGCGATATAGCGAAACGTGAATAATAAAATGAATTCAAAAAGCGCACGAGTTTGCATTATTGTAATAGTAGACACTCGGTAGTTTCCGTTAGTCTATATATATGTCCATATATAATACATGTATATATACGATACAAAAAATTGTGTTCGAATAAATTTCTTCTAATTGTATATTCCAGTTTTATTTCTTCCTTCTAGGTAAAGTTGAGTTCAAATGTAATGTATTGGGCGGAATAATATAAGAATATAACACACCACTTTGGCCCTACTTGAAATATAGTGACCGACCAGTCAGCCTACAACGTTGAGTGGACCTCAGCTTTCGGCTTCAGTCCGTTCAGCGTTTCGGGCTTACTGGTAGTTAATTTTAATGAAAGGAGGGCCTCACTGATAGGTTTATTAGTTTAAACATATTTATTGTTCAAATATTTTCATAAATATCATTAACATACAATTACAGCAAGAAAGGCTTAGAATGAAAGCTAAGCTTATTGGATTCCTCTCCTAACAAATTGAAAATTACAAAATTGTCAAAGTTGTTGTTTTACGAGAAACACAATTACGAGTATCACGAACAGTATATGCAATTTACAACAATATATATATGACAGGATTGATTTGGATGAAAGATATTTATTTGTTTGATTTACGTCACTTTCTGTCAGCTAGGGCTAATGGAAATCCCAGAGAAAGGGAAGCGGATACATAGAACTCTTCTGTAGAGAACTATGGTTAATTAACTTGCCCAGTGTATAGCACTGATACACGTGGGGGCTGAACCCCGGACGGTCACTTTATCCTGACAGTCGTAATGCCCTAAATCCTGAGAGTCAAGGAGGGACGCCATTACTACCAATTTTAAAGGCTTTAGTATGACCCTGCTGGGGATCGAACCCGCGGACTCCCGCACCGAAAGCGGACGCATTACCACTTGAGCTAACCGGGCGGTCTCGGATGAAAGAATTTTGATTGATAAGTTCAAGAAAAAGGAATTAATATAAAATGAAGAAAGGAGGTTAAGGTGTGGGAACCGGGGTAAACCAATTTCGGAATTTGGCTTGTCCGTTATTTCAAAAAGAAAACGCATTGATGTCATAATACCAGGTACTTAACTTATAGTATAATACTAAATGTTGAATCTTCTCGTACTTACGATGTATTCTTGCACTGCCAAGAATATTAGGACATTAGCCTCTAGAGGAAGAATCGGATTTCCGTATTACAAAAGTTTGGCTGTAGCTGTGCAAATTGGGTTAACAATATTTAAGAGGTGAACAAGCAGGTTTTGGTAGTAGGGTTGAACACTTTCTATTTCATCCCATTGACAGAGAAAGGAGTCGGCAAGATTCTTTTGAAATTAGGTAAGACTCAATGGACTGCAGTTTGTTCTGAGACGGGTATGATATATCAGGGCTTTCCGATTTCCGAAGCAGTAATACGATTGTGGTCGCGCTGTGTTATTTTTGTAAAGTGATCTTTTGAAGCTTTCTACAGAATCACAGTTTTGAATATTCTGAGGCAATGAATTCCGTTCCTTGATAACAGAGAATAAAAATGATTTAGCAAAGATTGATTTGCGACAAAACGGAACACGAGGGTTTTCCGAGTTTCTAAGACCGCTATTTGATGAAGAATTGACCAGAGAAGGAATAAAAGACGAGGGATAAAATGGTGTTAATTGGTGAAATATTTTGAAGAATATTATATGTTTGTGTTTTACACGTCTAGATGCTACAGATTGTCAACAAGTTTCTTTCGATTAACTCGGCAATAGATAAAAGCTTTGTTGCAACAGTTACCATTCTGTCTGCCTCGTTTTGGATTTTATCAAGCTCGTAATTTGCGTAATTACTACAGTTATCCCACAGTACATCACCATATTCTAATATTGGTCTAATGAAACCAACTAGATCTTTTCAAAAGATTTCCTGTCAAGGAGAAAGAAACCTCGGATATCTGTTCATTAAGCATTACCAGTTTGCGGGGATGGATAGCATTCATCTTACAAGAAATGAGAAGTGATTTAGTTCTGGAAGTATTGAAGGACACAATCAATTTCCGGGACAAGTCTATAATTTGAGTTATGTCTGAGTTTAGAAAGTCAGCTGTTGTGTTAGCGTGTTCAGCAATAAGATGAAGACTGGTGTCCTCAGAAAAAAAGGCGAATATTAGTTTTACTTATTTTTACAAGAAATAGAAAAGAACCTGATTTTGAACCTTTAGGGACATCTGCCTTGATTGTTGCCCAGTTCGATTAAACACCTGGGAAAATAACACGTTGCTTCCTAATAAGAAGAAAACGAGGCATGAAGGGGTCCATTTATTCCTGCTGCTTTAAGTTTGGCCAGCAGACCCTTGTGCCAAACCGGATCAAATGCTTTTACTAATATTGACAGCTTTAATTTCTTTACCTTCATCAAGTGCTTTACAGAAAGTGTTATGGATAAGAGTGAGTTGGTTAATTGTTGATTTAACAGGAAGAATCTAAATTAAAAAGATCATATAGAAGATAATTGTATTTTTCAGTGTAAGATAAGAATTTATTTCATCGAGTGGAAAGCAAAGGCTATATTTTCAAGACTGGCGAAGCCAGGAGTGAAAATTTGGCCTTTTCTTTCCACGAGATGAAATAAATTCATATCTTACACTGAAAAA